>JARQOD010000770.1:0-124894 GCA_033576555.1 Oophaga sylvatica | reverse complement strand
AAAGGAAAAACAGAACTCTAACAGAAATTATGAGATGTATGCTAACAGATTCTAAACTACCAGATAAATATTGGGGTGAGGCAGCAATGACAGCTACATATCTACAGAACCGACTTTTTTCCAGAAAACTGAAGAAAACTCCATATGAACTGTGGCAAGGTATGAAACCAAGTGTCAATCATTTAAAAGTTTTTGGATGTAAAGCTTTTATATTCATTCCAACAGAAAAACGTTCCAAACTTCAAAACAGATCCATGGAAGGAATATTCGTTGGATATAGTGAAAATTGCAAAGGATATAGAATCCTAGATCCCAGAACAGACAGAGTTACGGTGAGTAACAGTGTGACATTCGTTGAAGATTTAAATGAAGACATTATGATTTCAGTTGAAACAAAAAATGAGAAAAACAATAGTGACATAACTGAAGAAATATCTGATGAGAAAGAAGTAGAAATTAATGAAGAGCAAAATACTGAAAGTGAAGAATCACAACTACAAACAGACACAGAACCAAGACGTTCAATAAGAGAGAACAAAGGAAAACCACCAAAACGCCTCTCATATAAGACAAATATAAGAAAAATCCATGAGCCTACCTCTTGGGAAGACATATCTAAACTTCCTGAAGAAGAAGAAGCTAATAATTGGATAGAAGCAACAGAAACAGAAATTAAATCAAATCCATGCATGATTCAAATACATGGACACTAACAGATTTGCCAGAAGGAAGAAAAGCCATAGGATGTAAATGGATTTTTAAAGTAAAATATCAAACAGATGGCACACCTGAAAGATATTGAGCAAGACTCGTAGCTAAAGGGTATTCTCAAAAATATGGAGAAGACTATGATGAAACATTTGCTCCAGTAGTCAAACACACTACAATAAGAACTTTACTTACAGTTGCAGCAATGGAAAAGATGGAACTAAGACATCTGGATGTAAAGACAGCTTTTTTGAATGGAGATTTAACAGAAGACATTTACATGGAACAACCTCCAGGATTCAAAGATGAAAAAGATCCAAACAAAAATTTGTGCCCTGATTTCTTTGGAATAAAAAGTACTGGTGTTTTTACATGCAATCACACCCAGTGCTCCAAAAAAATATTGCCGTACACTGGCCACACATTTACCACGCACAGATATGAAATGGCACAGAGATAACAGTACCACTAATTTGAGCACCTTTTTTTAAGTAAAAGTGCTGGTGATTTTACGTGCAATTACACCAAGGGCTACAAAAAAATATTTCCGTACACTGGCCACATTTTGAGCACGTACAGATATGAAATGACACGGAGGTATCAGTACCACTAATTTGAGCACCTTTTTTTAATAAAAAGTACTGGGGTTTTGATATGCAATCACACCCCGGGCTACAAAAAAATATTGCCGTACACAGGTCACAAGTTGAGAACGCACAGATATGATCTGGCACGGAGATACCACACCGAAAAATATGTGGCTTGTATTCGAATTACACCTGGGCTAGCTATATACGGCCAATATATCATACAGGTAGCAGCAGCAGCAACAGAAGTCAGGAAGGGAATGGACCCTCTTGATGTATGCGATGATCTATATACGCACATACAGTGCCTGCAGGCCTTGCACTGATGTGTATAGAGCGACGTTCACTGCCCTGCCTGCCTAACACTGGAACCTATATACTCCGGAATTAATCCTTAGAATGACTGTTGGGTTATCAGAATTTGAGTAGTTTAGGATGGTAGACCCTACTCTTGCTAGAAATCGCCAAATCTGACCCTATCTCAGCAACAGCTCTCCCTACAATCTCTGAATCCGGAGCTGAATGCGGCGAGCAGGGCGGCGTCTGATCTCTTATACTCGTGATGATGATGCAGTGTGATTGGATCTCTATAGTCCACCAAAAATGCTGGGTGGAGACCCCAGTTCCCGCCGAATAATCCCTTAAATACTCGCTGCTCGCCGATTACACCGAGTACCGTGATACTCGGGTGAGTAACGAGTAGTGGCGAGCGCGTTCGCTCATCACTAATGAGCATCCATCAGTTTGTTTGGGTTTCCTCCGACACTGATCTGTTTTCTCTAATTCAGCATCTCACAAACATGCTGCACTTTGCCCTTTATACATACACCTGCATGTTTGGAAACATATTTTGGACGGGCATTTCTTAGGCCAAGTCTGACATGTGCATCTGTTACACTGATCTTCTGACGGGCATGAAACCGATTCTGGTACTTGATCGTGGCTATACGACGAATCATTGTAGGCTGTATCCTGTATCTCATACCTCCCATAGCCACTGCTGTTATTAATCATGTACTTTCCCATTCCTGTCATCACCATGCCCCTTTTTCTGATTTCTTCATGCAATGATTCGTCATCCATATTTTTACTAAAAACCTGCACCTTCCCAGTAGCAACTGTGTAGAAAACCACATTACAGTTTTACAAGATGTTTATGATGACCCCCCCCAAAAAATTTACACACTATGTTGATATCTACCCACAGGGGGAAATGTTTGCCAGCCAGTGTATGGCCATTCCAAGTCTGGGAGACCGCTCCTTTAAATTGAGCATAGTTTTGAATAAGGCCTTCCTCCACATCTCATCATCCGCCACGAGTAGATCACCAGTGTTAACATGTTCTGTGCTGCTACAGCCACTGTCGAAATCCTAACAAGGGTTTGTGTTTTGCTGCCTGTCAAACACTTGTTATGGAAAAGGTTGAGTTGTACCCCACAGGGGAAAATGTTGGCCAGTCCATACACTTAGTGTATGGGCATTCCATGTCTAGGAGACCCACTCCTTTAAATTGGGAATAGGTTTTCAACTGGCCTTCCTCCACGTCTCATCACCGCCACGTTAGATCACCAGAGTTAACGTGTCCGTGCTACTACAGCCAATGTCTAAATCATAACAAGGGTGGGTGTTTTTGCTGGGTGTACAATATTTGTTATGGAAAAGGTTGAGGTGTACTCCACGGGAGGAAATGTTTGCCAGCCAACACACTTAGTGTGTATGGGCATTCCAAGTCTCCTTTTTAATGGTACATTTTTTGTTAAGAGGCCCTCCTACATGTTTCTTCCAAGGGGAGAATTGGGCGTATTGTGGCTCATATGACTCGGTAGCAGGGCAGACCTTGCAGTCAATGCAAAAAAAAAACAGAATGGGAAGACAAAATGAATAATGTGAGGTGGATTTTCCTGGACCCATTTACTACCTGGGTTCAAAGGCTTATTGGTGTGCATATGACTAGGTAGAAGTGCAAGCCTTGCAGTCAATGCATAAGAAAAGGGAATGGGAGGACAAAATGAATAATGTGAAGTGGATTTTCCGGTCCCATCCAGTACCTGGTTCAAAGGCTTATTGGGGTGCATATGACTTGGTAGCAGCGCAGGCCCTGCAGTAAATGCATAAGAAACCAGAATGGGAGGACAAAATGAAAAATGTGAGGTGGATTTTCCTAGGCCCATCCACTACCTGGGTTCAAAGGCTTATTGGGGTGCATATGATTTGGTAGCAGGGCAGGCCTTGCAGTCAATGCACAAGAAACCAGAATGGGAGGACAAAATGAATAATCTGAAGTGGATTTTCCTGGTCCCATCCAGTACCTGGGTTCAATGGCTTAAAATTGGGGTGCATAATGACTTGGTAGCAGGGCAAGCTTTGCAGTCAATTCATAAGAAAAGGGAATGGGAGGACAAAATGATTAATGTGAAGTGGATTTTCCTGGGCCCATCCAGTATGTGGGTTCAAAGGCTTATTGTTGTTCCTATGACTTGGTAGCAGGCAGGCCTTGCAGTCAATACATAAGAAAGCAGAATGGGATTACAAAATGAATAATGTGAAGTGAATTTTTTTCCTGGACCATCCAGTATGCTGGTTCAACGGCTTATTGGGGTGCATATGACTTGTTGCAGGGCAGGCCTTGCAGGCAATGCAAAAAAAAATGGGTGGACAAAATGAATAATGTGAGGTGGATTTTCCTGGGCCCATCCAGTACCTGGGTTCAAAGGCTTATTGGGGTGCATATGACTTGGTAGCAGGGCAGGCCTTGCAGTCAATGCTTTAGAAACTAGAATGGGAGGACAAAATGAATTATGTGAAGTGGATATTCCTGGGCCCATCCAGTACTTGGGTTCAGGGTTGGACTGCCCCACCCGAGAATCGGAGGATTCTCCAGTGGGCCCAGGCTCTGACACCTGCTGGCATATTGGCCAGCAGCTGCCAAGGGCCCCCACTGTTCCAGGGGCCCCCAGCCAGTGGAATGTCGCTAATAGAGGCACACCCAGCTGCTATGGGCCCCTTTCAGGGGACGAAGGAGTAATTCCAAAACGCGCGTCAGGGCGCTTTATACACACCTCTTGTTTGACAGTTTGAAGTCTTATAAAGGTAATGAATTGGGAGTGTTGATTTGTATTTTATGGTTTTCTATGTGGCGATATCAGTAATATTTGGCCAGTGTTAGGGTATTTCCCCAAGGAAGAGACACTTTTGCTGGGATCACAATTTGAGAGCAAATAATTTAGTGCAGGTGTCTTTGTTCAGTCATTCTGCTGTGAGCCTTTTCTCACTAATTGCACTTAGTGCATTGAATTTTTCACATAAGGGATAATTACAAGGGAATCCAGAGCGATGATTAGAACTTTATAGCATTATTTGCACTTGTGTGGTGATTTCAGTTTAATGCTGAAGGTTTTTTCATAATTTGTAGTTAGCACATTAACATCAGCACTTTAGTTTTGCAAATTTGCACATGTTTCAGGTTGCTTGAAATAATTAAAGGAATTGCTCTGATTGCCAGCACACTTTGCACTTTATTGCACATGAACTTGTATCTGTTTTTTGTTAAATGTTACAATGACATTTCTCAGTGAATGCATTTGTTTTGGTTGAAAGCAATATTAAAGTTGACAAACCCTTCAAAAACACTGCGCTGAACATAGCCCAAGTGCTGGAGGAACATTTTGGACTTATATATGTAAGGGGGTGAAGCACAGGAAGACACGGGTGGGTTTTATCTCCTCCGCTCCGTGTCCGGAACCTTGGTGCTGTGCAACAAGTTCTCCAGGGGTGATATTAGCAGACGCAGACAGGAAGCGAGGGAGAATCTGGCGTGCTGACTGGAGGGAAGTGTGTGCAGGAGATGGAAGAACAGATAGCTGCACGTGAGGGAGGAATAATTGCTCCCTGTAAAAGAAATAAGACCCAGACTGGCTTCTGACTGTGTACGTGAATAAGGAGACTCCTGAGATTGAAACCAGATTCCTCCCTGACCACATGGGGACAGAGACTCGCTCGCATAGTCACAGCAGCCACAGTGACTTGTCAGAGCCCCTGACCCCAGCCAAGGAGATTAGCCAAAGACTGAGCTTTGTTCTGGAGTAGAGACTATTAGTTCTTAAGCAGAGACTCCCAGCAGGGAAGATTCGCTTGTCCCAGTCTCCTCCTGCCTACCATATTAACCCCTTGCTTTCACATTAACCCCTGAGGACCCGGTGACCAGTTCACAGGAACTACAGCGCCCACAGAGAGACTACACGTGCCGCTGCTGACAGCACCAACGTTGGAGAGGACGATCCGGCGAGGGCAAGATTTCTTCAGACTGATATGTTTTCCTGAAACTCCTGTTAATTAACGTTATTCTGCTCCACTGTTTGATTACTCGTTTATAGACTTCATATTCTGATAATATATTAGTTGTTTCCCCCTCTTTTCTCCCTGCGAGGAGAATCTTATCCTTGTAAATAATAATAATCTTTATTTTTATATAGCACTAACATATTCCGCAGCGCTTTACAGTTTGCACACATTATCGTCACTGTCCCCGATGGGCTCACAATCTAGATTCCCTATCAGTATGTTTTTGGAGTAAATAAATCCTTCACTGTTGATCTGGCTCTGTTCTGTGGTGACATACCCTGCACCTGCATGTTATTACATTTGGCGTAGTCGGCAGGATGTCACACAATAGCGCGGAAAGGGCAGACCAAGCAGTTGGGGAAGGCACCAGGTCTAGCATTTCACTGGGAGCCATTTTGAATAATTTTCCAAAGTTTACTGGGAGCAATGTGATGTTGTGGAGTTCGACGGAGCGTATCCGGGGAATGATGCAGATGCATCCATGACGCCGGCACTGGAGGCACAGATAGCATTAATGGCCCTGGAAGGAGAGGCACAGGATTCTGTTGTGCTTAGGTCCCCCCGAGACAGAGATACCCTGGAAAAAGTGCTGCGCATATTTGAGGAGATGCATGAGGACCCCACTGACGTAGGGGTGGCTGCGCATGCGACTGTTTCACCGGGTACAAAGAGAGGGGGAGACTGTGACCCAATTTATGAACACCCTGCAAGAGCTCCATACTACCATCAAACGGAAAGACGGCGTGGGTGTAGGGTCAGTAGACGCTGTGCTCCGGGATTAGCTGGTGACAGGGATGCGCGACGTGTGGATGAAACAGACCCTGCGGGAGCACATGCGGGTAAAGCCAGATATAACTTTCTCTGAAGTTGGCAGTGAGGCGCGTGCGCGAGAGCAAGAGCAGGGAATGACAGGGCCAGTGGGGAAGGTGCAGAGCGGAGAGGTAACCACCACTGCAGACACTATCCCTCAATGGGTGGAAGACCTGAAGGCGGAGATTAGACAGGTCCGTGAAGAAATGGCAGCCTCAAGAAGGACTCAAGCGATAGAGTCCGGCTCTTTGGTACAGGGAAAGAAGCAGCCCCCGGCGTGGGATTGCTGCTACCCAGAAGAGAAGCCCTCTTACGTGTTATACCTGTGGAGAGCCGGGCCACATCACCTGGTGGTGTCCCCATCAGAGCCAACCATCCCCACGCCATCAGTTAAACTAGGTGGCTCCAAGCCCGAGGAATGCCGCCGAGAGTGTGAAGATTGGAGTGTCCCACTAACCTTAATTCCACATGCCCCCTGGTCTGGGCTGAAATCAATGGAAGAGCAGTGCGGTGCCTGGTGGACACCGGCTCACAAGTGACCACCATGCCTGAAGGATATTTCCGCCGTCACTTCGCCGAGGCACTACGGCCAGAATGGGGCCCAGTGATCAAACTCATGGCGGCCAATCACTTACCTATCCCGGTCGCAGGGGTGGTATGGATGAACATAGAAGTCTGCGGTAAAAATGTGGGGAGAAGAGTGCTGGTGGATGGAGAGGCAGCTAAAGACCATACCATGACCCTGGGCATGAATGTGCTCAAAGATCTTGGGAGCCTTATGTTCAACAAGTCCCCAGAAGAGTTCCTGCAGCAGTGGAGCATCCAAACCCCTCAGAAAAGGGTCTTTCAACAACTGATACGGACAGCTCAGGTCCGGGAAGCATACAGTGATGGGAAGGAACTCGGCAAATTCATGGTGCCCGCCCCTGTTAATCGAGTGTTGCCCCCTGGACAGACTGTACTCCCCCTACCTGTTCGAGGTATTCCCCTGTAAGGGATGGAGGTTCAGATCGAACCCAGCAGAGCTGACCAGCTGCCGTCGGGAGTAATGGTTGCTCCGGCCCTAGCTACCGTGCGGGATGGCACTGTCCTAATACGCTGTATAAACTTGGGGAGACTGATGCAACTTTACCCCACAGGTGTGAAGTCAACCATGTCCTGGGGCCTCTCAGATGAGCTGGTTCCAATTGATAACGTACAGCTGACTGCAAGGGCAGAAGATCCGTGGCTGGTGACCGTCAAGGCGGAGGCAGCTCCGGACCCCAGATTGCTACAGGAGTGGCGACGGAAACTGGAACACATGAGGGCAGAGCTCTCAGAACTGACCCCTCAGCAGGTGCCCCAAGTGGCAAACGCTGGGGCCCAATCTGTCTAGATAGAAAAGTTTAGGAAAGAATTCTGACAGCAACCCAAAAAAAACCCTTACAAAAATACCAGCACTTCTGATTATCAAAAAACCTGAGATCACACGAACTCTACCACCTAAATCAGATCTCTGGTGTAACACACAGCAATTCAGCATATAAAAAGTGACATAGGAACAGAGAAAAAGTGCAAACACAAACTGAGCACAATTGCAGCGCCAGGCCCCAAAAGGGGACCAGGCTGAAGTCTACTGCTAAGCAGCAAACCAGCAAGGAACATCCAACCAGAGGAAAAAAAACAGCAAATCACTTATCTGAATGAGAGCAGGAATGCACCGAGCTCCAAGCAAGACGTGGAAGAACAATTGATTACCGGCAAGGCTGAAGGGAGTTCAGGTCACTTATATCAGACCATTCAGAGCCAGCTGAAGGCCATTCAGTAATTAGTTTATTACCCTCAGCAACCACCGGAGGGAGCCCCAGCTCAGAAGTTGCCTCCAGAGTATTCACAACAGTACCCCCCCTCTTGAGGAGGGGTCACAAAACCCTCACATGCACAACCAGGCCGATCAGGATGAGCTCGATGACAGGCACGGATCAGTCTCCCAGCATGGATGTCCGAAGCAAACACCCAAGAATTGTCCTCCTGACCATAACCTCTCCACTTAACCAAATACTGGAGTTTCCGTCTAGCCAAACGAGATTCCAATATTTTCTCAACCACATACTCCAAATTGCCCTCAACCAAAACAGGGTCGGAAGGCGCAGCGCTAGGAACCACTGGCTCGACAAACCTCTTCAATAAGGGCTTGTGGAACATCTTATGGATCTTAAATGTCCCTGGAAGAAGTAAACAAAAGGAAACAGGATTAATAATTTCCATGATCTTATAAGGTCCAATGAACCTTGGCTTAAATTTTGGAGATGCAACCTTCATAGGGATATTTCTTGAGGGCAACCAAACCAAGTCCCTCACTTTAAAACGAGGACCATCAGTCCTATGCCGGTTAGCACCGCTGGGCCTTCTCTTGAGAGAGAAACAACCTCTCCACTACCTGGTCCCAAATCTGCTGCATACACTCCACAATAGAGTCAACAGACAGAAGCCTCCGCCTGTCCTGAAGAAAATCGAGGGTGAAACCCAGAATTGCAGAAAAATGGAGACATCAAGGTGGCAGAGCTAGCCCTATTATTAAGAGCAAACTCAGCCAAAGGCAAAAAAGAGACCCAGTCATCTTGATCATCAGACACAAAACATCTCAAATAAGTCTCCAAGGTCTGGTTTGTTCTCTCGGTTTGTCCATTGGTCTGAGGGTGAAATGCAGAGGAGAAAGATAACTGAACCCCAAGTTTATAGCAAAATGTCCTCCAAAATCTGGAAACAAACTGGACTCCTCTGTCAGACACAATGTTCTCCGGAATGCCATGTAACCGAACCACGTGCTGAAAGAACAAAGGCACCAATTCGGAGGAGGAAGGCAACTTAGGTAATGGCACAAGATGTATCATCTTGGAAAACCTATCACAGATTACCCAGATAACGGTCATTCTCTGAGAGACAGGGAGGTCGGAAATAAAATCCATAGATATCTGGGTCCATGGCCTCTTGGGTACAGGTAATGGCATTAACAAACCACTAGAACGAGAGCAAGGCTTGGAATGAGAGCAAGTCCCACAGGACTGCACAAAGTCCCTGACGTCACGAGACAAAGTAGGCCACCAAAAGGACAGACTCACCAATAGTGTTGAGCGATACTGCTCGATATCTAAAAATATCGGATCGGAATGGTATCGCCGATATCACTAAATATCGTCGATATCCGATTCCGATACCGGAAGTCCAATGTAAGTCTATGGGAACCAAATATCGACATTAAAAAAAAACATTCTTGCCTTGTTGGTTAATTGTACATGAAGGAAAACAACAAAGACTAATGTAGAATGTATTGGGGGAGGTTGAGGAGACAATAAAGGCATACATGTTTAACCCAATGCATTGGAATAGCATTAATATATTTTTTTTTGGAAATACGTTTGGATTGACTAACAAATTGACAATGTTGTTAACCTTTTTTCTATTTTGGCAAATATGTATGTTTCACAACTTCCATGCTCTTCACCTTTTTAACTTTTGCCAGTGCCACACTTTCTCCTTCATAATCTTCAGCAGCAGCATCATCTTTCTCATCAAATTATTCTTCATCTTCACCTTCTTAATCTTCTTCTTAAACTTCTTGCTATTCATGTTGTTATTATTAAACTAATTAATCTTCTTCATATTCAAATTCTTCAGCTTCTTCCTCTTCATCTTCTTCATCATATTCTTATTTGTGACAGAGATTCCTGTACTTGTAATCTGTAAAAGTATGAATTGTTCATCCTTCCGTTCTTGCTGTCACAAAAGATTTAAATTACAACAGTATTTGTCCGTGTTCAGTTTAGCCTGCAGCAGCAGGCATTTTCCAGGGGCACCACGAGGAGGAACGGACTCACCCCCATACACTGCTTAGTCTTCTTCTGCTTAGAATTTAGAGCATATATTTTGCTCTTCATTTTGGTCTTATACTTCATGTTCTTCTGCTTTTTGATCTTCTGCTTATTGTTCTTCTGTCTCTTGTTCTGTATCTTGTAGTTTGTCTTAACCTTCTTTGTCCTGTTGGTGATCTTCTTCTGGGTAATCTTTTATTTTTTCTTTGTGATGGTGTTCAGGCTGGTTGGCTTCATGCTCGTCGTCCTTGTTGTCGTCATCTTCTGGGTGGTCTTTAAGGTCGTCTAATTTCCGAGAAACAGCTGACGTTACTGGAACCCTGACGGGTATCAGATGGAGCAAGAGACAATGGAAGTAACGAGGACCAGCTGACTGTGCTGGAACCCGGACGGGTAGCAGAAGGAAAAGAGGCAATGTCACAACCGAGTACCAGCTGACGTTACTGTGACACGGTTACTAAGCAGGAGGTACCTGTGCTCCAAAGCACTACCAAGGACCAGCAGACGTTGGTGGAACTCGGATACGGAGATGGAGGCACCTAGGCCAAAGGCACTGGGGAGAACCAGTTGACGGTACTGGACCCCGGACGGGTAGCAGAAGGAAAAGAGGCAATGTCACAACCGAGTACCAGCTGATGTTACTGTGACACGGTTACTAAGCAGGAGGTACCTGTGCTCCAAAGCACTACCAAGGACCAGCAGACGTTGGTGGAACTCGGATACGGAGATGGAGGCACCTAGGCCAAAGGCACTGGGGAGAACCAGTTGACGGTACTGGACCCCGGACGGGTAGCAGAAGGAAAAGAGGCAATGTCACAACCGAGTACCAGCTGACGTTACTGTGACACGGTTACTAAGCAGGAGGTACCTGTGCTCCAAAGCACTACCAAGGACCAGCAGACGTTGGTGGAACTCGGATACGGAGATGGAGGCACCTAGGCCAAAGGCACTGGGGAGAACCAGTTGACGGTACTGGACCCCGGACGGGTAGCAGAAGGAAAAGAGGCAATGTCACAACCGAGTACCAGCTGATGTTACTGTGACACGGTTACTAAGCAGGAGGTACCTGTGCTCCAAAGCACTACCAAGGACCAGCAGACGTTGGTGGAACTCGGATACGGAGATGGAGGCACCTAGGCCAAAGGCACTGGGGAGAACCAGTTGACGGTACTGGACCCCGGACGGGTAGCAGAAGGAAAAGAGGCAATGTCACAACCGAGTACCAGCTGACGTTACTGTGACACGGTTACTAAGCAGGAGGTACCTGTGCTCCAAAGCACTACCAAGGACCAGCAGACGTTGGTGGAACTCGGATACGGAGATGGAGGCACCTAGGCCAAAGACACTGGGGAGAACCAGTTGACGGTACTGGACCCCGGACGGGTAGAAGAACGCACCCATGAAAATGTAAGTTGACAGGACGCAAGCCGTCCGCAGTTACCGAATCACACAGTCCTACAGTGGGTGCTTGTCCTATTGTCACAATGGAAACCGCCTTTATTTACATATCCCACAGCACACATAGGAATCACCTAAACTGCAGGCACCATAGAGTCGGCTAACCCGAATGCAACACGACAGCACAACTTATTGGAGGATAATTGACGTTCACACTGCCAGGAAACAGCTGTCGTGCTGTAACCAGGCTGGCCAGGAGTCAGTACCCCTGCCAATTACTTACGAGCAACAAATGGCGGTGTTGTAGCCCAGGGAGTAGAGTTCAGGTGGTAGAAAGATGAACATAACAGGAGACATGGAAAACGTTGCCAAACAGTTATTTAATCTGAAAACGGACAGGCAAATTCAGGTGAGATCCATGCCTTGTTCATTTTCAGAAAAGTAAGCCGGTCTACATTCTCTGAGGATAGTCGCATGCGACGGTCTGTTACTACACCACCTGCAGCACTAAAGACACGCTCAGATAATACACTGGCAGCAGGGCAAGCCAGCACCTCCAATGCATACTGGCTAAGCTCTGGCCATGTATCCAACTTAGAGACCCAAAATTTGAAAGGGGAAGAGGCATCTGGGAGTACACTTAGAGGGAAAGCCAAGTAGTCTGTCACCATCTTACAGAAACGTTTCTTCCTGGTGACTGGAGCCGTCTCGGATGGTGTAGACCTTGCTGGCGCTGTCACAAAACTTTGCCACATTTGTAACATACAGCTCTTGCCCTGTGCAGAGGCGCTGCTTCTGCTCCCTCTTGTTGTAGAGGTGTCTACACTGCCTCGACGCACAGAGCTGCTTTGTAAAGCAGTAGCAGCAGCAGCAGCTCTCTCGGCTGGAATGTACAACAGTATGGATTGCACCAGTGTGTCTTGGTACTCCTGCATTTTACGGTCCCGGTTCACCGGTGTGATGAGGGTTTGTAAGTTGTCCCGGTAGCGAGGGTCTAGGAGGGTGTACACCCAATAATCTGACGTGGTGAGAATGTGGGCGATGCGGCGGTCGTTTCTCAGGCACTGAAGCATGAAATCAACCATGTGCTGCAGACTCCAAACTGGCCAACAAAGGCTGTCCTCTGGAAGAGGCGTCATCTCTGCCTCCTCTGCATCACCCCACCCTCGCTCTACATACTGACTAGAGCGTTGTGTACCTCCCTCTGTAGGGATTTCTTCCTCCTCCATTGACTTCTCATCCTCCTCACAAAGTGAGCCCTGCCCAGCCCTTTGTGAGGAACCACGTTGCGCTGACTGTCCTGAAGGTAATTTAATTTGTGACTTCTCATCCTCCACCTCTTCCAAAACCTCTTCCTTTAGTGCTTTCAGTGATTTCTGAAGCAGGCAGATAAGGGGGACAGTCATGCTGACTAGTGCATCATCTGCACTCGCCATCCGCGTTGAGACATCAAACGCACGCAAAACGTCGCAGATGTCCTTCATAGAGGCCCACTCAGTAGTGGTGAAGTGTGAACAGCGCAAATTGCGAGTTGATTGCGCCTGTTGCAGCTGATACTCCATTACTGCTGGCTGCTGCTCACACAACCGCTCCAACATATGTAACGTGGAATTCCACCTGGTGGGTACGTCACATATGATGCGATGTTCAGGAAGGCGAAATCTGACTTGCAGAGCTGCAATGCGCGATCTGGCCATGCTGGAACGTCGCAAGTGAGCGCACTCTAGGCGGACCTTGTGCAGCAGTGCATCAAGATCCGGATAGTCCCTCAAAAAACTCTGCACGACCAAGTTGAGCACATGTGCCAGACATGGTATGTGAGTGAGGTTGCCAAGGCCCAGAGCTGCCACCAGATTTCGGCCATTGTCACACACTACCAAGCCTGGCTGGAGATTAGCTGACAAAAACCACACGTCGCTCTCCTGCTTGATGGCATCCCAGAGCTCCTGCGCTGTGTGGCTTCGATTCCCCATGGAAATTAATTTCAGGATGGCCTGTTGACGTTTGGCTACGGCTGTGCTCATATCGGTCGCAACAGGTAAGCGTTCACGGGTCCATGTGGAGGTATACCGTGACGGCTCGTGCAGCGATGATTCTGAGGAACTGGAGTAGGAGGAGGAATCAATGTGTACAGACTGGATTCCTGCAATCCTTGGAGTTGGCAGAACACGTACAGCGCCACTGGCAAGATCTGTACCCGGCTCCACAACATTGACCCAATGGGCAGTGAGGGAAAGGTATCGTCCCTGGCCATGGGTACTGGTCCACGCATCGGTGGTCAGGTGGACCCTGCTACTGACGGCGTTTAGTAGCGCATGTTTAATGTTTCCCTCGACATGTTTTTGCAGAGCAGGGACAGCTTGCCTGCTGAAATAAAATCGGCTTGGCACATTATATTGTGGGACTGCCAATGCCATAAAGTTCCTGAAACTGTCAGTCTCCACCAGCCTGAATGACAGCATTTCAAGGGACAGGAGTTTTGCAATGCCAGCATTCAGAGCCTGTGCTCGTAGATGGTTTGCCGAGTATGGCCGTCTTTTATCCCATGCCTGTGGTACCGATGGCTGTTTTTTGTTCTGGGAGTGTGACGATGACTGTGAACTTGCTGCTGTGGGTGGAATAACAGTTTGTCTATGGACAACAGTGACCGAGGTTCTTCCATGGAGATCCTGTGAGGAAGCCGAACCAGGTGTGTGTGAGCTGGAGGTAGAGGCTCGAACACGACCTGAAGATGTAGGTGCTGCTGTAGGTTGGCCTACATCTCCAGTGTGTCTTTGTAACTGAGCTACGTGCTTTGTCCGTACATGTTTCCACATATTTGTGGTATTCAGGTTACTGATATTTTTACCTCTTTTAACTTTTTGCTTACACAGCTTGCATTGAACATAGCAATTATCATCTACAAGTCTGTCAAAAAAGGACCACGCAGTGCAAGTCATGGGAGCGCCAATTTTGACATTTCTAAGAGAACTGCTCCCAACAGGTGCCAAACTGGAGGCTACAGGCAAGCGAGTCTGCAGCCTACCTCTCCCTCCTCTTTGTACCGTTGGGACAATCTCTTCCTCAGAGCTGCTCCCACCACCTTCCTGTTGCTCACGCCATGTTGGGTCTCGGACTTCATCATCTCCACTACCCTCTTCCAACACCTGCTGCTGTTGGATGGTCTGGGCAGCACCATGCTCCACAAAACCTGGCACCTGAGTCTCATCATCATCATAAGATGCGTTCTGCGGTGTGCTGTCCATCGGCACTGGCTCACCCGCCTCTTCAGATTGAGAGAGACACAGCTGTTGCGCATCACTGCATACTCCCTCTTATTCAAATTGCAGAATGCTGCTTGCCTGTGCCCGTGTTTGCGAGCCAACAGATTCTGAGAACAGAAGCAGAGACTCAGCTGGCTCCTGTACAGAACTCTGACTGCCTGGGCAATTTGACAGGCGGTGAACAGACAGATGGTTGCTCAACAGTGTTGTGTTCCTGAGAGGAGGTGGAAGGAATTGAAGTCGATGCATTGGCTGCCATCCAACCAACAACGGCTTCAATTTGTTCTTCCCGCAGCAGTGGGGCACGCCGAGCTCCTACCAAAGTGCGCATAAAGGAACGCTCATGGGTAAAACTGGTGGATGCTGTGTCACTGAGGGCAGCAGCAGCCACAGAATCCCCACGTCCTCTCCCTGCTGAAACTCCACGGCCACGACCACGTGCCTTACTCACTGACTTCTTCATCTTGGTAGATTGATAAAGAAAGTCAGAAAAGTTATAAGGCCTAAGTGTGGTTATTACGCAGAGACTGAAGTGAACACTGAAACACAACTGTTCACAATCTGTGAAAGGCTACTCCTTTGTCTACTTCTATAGTGTTTGCAACCAATGTATTGGATACGGATGGAAGCGCATCACACTAATAGATTATATTTTAAATGGAATGGAGCAGAACCAATTGGAGATAAATGAAAAGGATGAGGCACTGAGACACGCTCAGCAGAGTACAAGCAGCAGTGCTTGAACAAGTAACTGGAGCGTGATGTGCACTCAAAAAATAAAAAACACAGACTGAAGTGAACACTGAAACACAACTGTTCACAATCTGTGAAAGGCTACTCCTTTGTCTACTTCTATAGTGTTTGCAACCAATGTATTGGATACGGATGGAAGCGCGTCACACTAATAGATTATATTTAAATGGAATGGAGCAGAACCAATTGGAGATAAATGAAAAGGATGAGGCACTGAGACACGCTCAGCAGAGTACAAGCAGCAGTGCTTGAACAAGTAACTGGAGTGTGATGTGCACTCAAAAAATAAAAAACAGACTGAAGTGAACACTGAAACACAACTGTTCACAATCTGTGAAAGGCTACTCCTTTGTCTACTTCTATAGTGTTTGCAACCAATGTATTGGATACGGATGGAAGCACGTCACACTAATAGATTATATTTTAAATGGAATGGAGCAGAACCAATTGGAGATAAATGAAAAGCATGAGGCACTGAGACACGCTCAGCAGAGTACAAGCAGCAGTGCTTGAACAAGTAACTGGAGCGCGATGTGCACTCAAAAAATAAAAAAACACAGACTGAAGTGAACACTGAAACACAACTGTTCACAATCTGTGAAAGGCTACTCCTTTGTCTACTTCTATAGTGTTTGCAACCAATGTATTGGATACGGATGGAAGCCGTCACACTAATAGATTATATTTTAAATGGAATGGAGCAGAACCAATTGGAGATAAATGAAAAGATGAGGCACTGAGACACGCTCAGCAGAGTACAAGCAGCAGTGCTTGAACAAGTAACTGGAGCGTGATGTGCACTCAAAAAATAAAAAACACAGACTGAAGTGAACACTGAAACACAACTGTTCACAATCTGTGAAAGGCTACTCCTTTGTCTACTTCTATAGTGTTTGCAACCAATGTATTGGATACGGATGGAAGCGCGTCACACTAATAGATTATATTTTAAATGGAATGGAGCAGAACCAATTGGAGATAAATGAAAAGGATGAGGCACTGAGACACGCTCAGCAGAGTACAAGCAGCAGTGCTTGAACAAGTAACTGGAGCGTGATGTGCACTCAAAAATAAAAAACACAGACTGAAGTGAACACTGAAACACAACTGTTCACAATCTGTGAAAGGCTACTCCTTTGTCTACTTCTATAGTGTTTGCAACCAATGTATTGGATACGGATGGAAGCGCGTCACACTAATAGATTATATTTTAAATGGAATGGAGCAGAACCAATTGGAGATAAATGAAAAGGATGAGGCACTGAGACACGCTCAGCAGAGTACAAGCAGCAGTGCTTGAACAAGTAACTGGAGTGTGATGTGCACTCAAAAATAAAAAACACAGACTGAAGTGAACACTGAAACACAACTGTTCACAATCTGTGAAAGGCTACTCCTTTGTCTACTTCTATAGTGTTTGCAACCAATGTATTGGATACAGATGGAAGCGCGTCACACTAATAGATTATATTTTAAATGGAATGGAGCAGAACCAATTGGAGATAAATGAAAAGGATGAGGCACTGAGACACGCTCAGCAGAGTACAAGCAGCAGTGCTTGAACAAGTAACGAGCGTGATGTGCACTCAAAAAATAAAAAACACACTGAAGTGAACACTGAAACACAACTGTTCACAATCTGTGAAAGGCTACTCCTTTGTCTACTTCTATAGTGTTTGCAACCAATGTATTGGATACGGATGGAAGCGCGTCACACTAATAGTTAAATTGCATGGAGCTGCAAGAATTACACTGAAGAAAAAAAAAAGAGTCTGTGAGTGACACGTGCAGATGCCTACAGACAGCGTTGCATGCAGAGCAAACTGCAGCGTCACCTGCACTCACACACACCTTGCAGAGCTGTTAAAACAACACTGCAGGCAAAAGGAAGCTTTACACAGCGGTTGGTGCTAGCCTGCCTACAGCACAGTACACTAAATCGCAATCTCTAACTGTCCCTCAGAGTCAGCACAGCAGCGTTCTGTCCCTTACTGAATTCACAGCACAGTGACGCTAAAATGGCGGCGGCGCCTTTTATAGTGCATTCTGACATCATTTCAGCATCCAATCACAGCCATGCCATTAGTTAACATGACCGCAGCAGTACAGGATGTGCCCACACTTCTTAGGATTCCTCATTGGCTGACTAAAATCACATTGCCTCTCAAAGAATTATGGGAACTTCCGATTCCGGTATACGATATATGGAAAATATCGAAACTAAGTATCGAAAGGCCGATAGAGCTAATATCGGCCGATACCCGATACTTGCGGTATCGTATCGCTCAACACTACTCACCAAGTCTCTGGTACCAAAAATCCCGGGATGACCAGCCAATGCGGAACAATGAATCTCAGACATCACACTCTTCTTCCACTGGTCTGGGACAAAAAATTTCCCAACAGGGCAGCGTTCAGGTTTATCCTCCTGACACCCCTCCAGAGCCAGTCTCAAATTGGGCGAGATGGCAGAAAGAACTACACCCTCTTTCAAAATAACAGCAGGATCAGATAACTCAGGAGAATCCGCAAAGAAACACCTCGAGAGGGCATCCGCCTTAACATTCTTAGTGCCCGGAAGAAAAGATAACACAAAATTAAAACGTGTGAAAAACAAGGCCCACCTGGCCTGTCTAGGATTAAAGACCCCGTCTCACATAGCGAGATCGCTGCCGAGATCGCTGCTAAACAGCGATCTCGGCAGCAATCTCGCTATGTCTGACACGTACCAGCGATCAGGCCCCTGCTATGAATCGCTGGTCATGCCTGAAATGTCAGGACTTTTTTTTTGATCGCTAGTCTCCCGCTGGCCTGCACGCATCGCTGCGTGTGACATTCAGGAGACCAGCGATCTACTGGTAACCAAGGTACACATCAGGTTTCCAGGCGCGGGGCTGTGCCAGGAAACCCGACGTGTACCTTGGATACCAGCGCGCTGCTGCAGGAGGCTGAATCTAACGTACAATGCGGGTAACTAGGCGACGTTACCCGCAGTGTCGCTGTCCTGATCGCTGCCTGAGCTGCCTGTTTGGCAGCTAAGCAGCGATCATGTAGCGACACATAAGCGATCCTGATCATTGTCGGGAACGCTGGTGTGTTGCTATGTGAGACGGGGCCCTTAGTCGCATGACTGATTCGAGATAAACCAGGTTCTTATGGTCCGTGAGGACCACCACCTGATGTTTGGCTCCATCCAGCCAATGTCTCCACTTTTCGAAGGCCCACTTCATGGCCAATAACTCCCGATTACCCACGTCATAATTACGTTCAGTTGGAGAAAATTTTCAAGAGAAAAAGGCACAAGGGTTACTCTTAGAGGACTCTGGATCCCTTTGGGACAAAACGGCACTTGCCCCTATCTTAGAGGCATCAATCTCCACCTGAAACGGCAGAGAAACATCAGGCTGTCGTAGAACAGGAGCAGAAATGAATCTCTGCTTAAGTTCCTTAAATGCAGAAACTGTCTCAGGAGGCCAATTCACCACATCGGAACCCTTTTTGGTCAAATCAGTCAATGGTTTAACAATACCGGAGAAATTACCAATAAATTTACGATAAAAATTGGCAAAACCCAAAATCTCTGAAGAGCCTTCAATGAAGTAGGTTGAACCCAATCACAGATGGCCTGTGTTAGGGTTCAAGTTCCTGCTGCTGCACAAGGGGAGTCTAGAACCAGTCCCGCTGCGGTCCCCCATCCGCAGTGGTTCCTGCTCAGCTTAGACGTCGGTCCCAGCGACTCGCCCTGTCTGACAGTGTGCAGAGGATTACTGCTGCTTCTCCAGGCTCTGCTATTGTGGCCAGTACTGGTTAGCGGCGAGCAGACGTCTTTAGGACAAATTCCTTGTTTTCCCCTTCTGAGCATGCCCAGGTGAGATCTCTCATTGGAGATCAGGGGTCACATGCTCAGGTACTTCAGCAGCTCCTATTGGTCCGCCAGGAAGGTCCTGTGACTACTGGTGTTCTGGAACAGTTTCATTGGTCCTTGTTTCTGGCAGGTCCTGTAGCTGTTACTATAAAAGGGTGGCATGGTTGGGCCGCCATGCGCTAATATAAATTGCATTATGTGCTATGCGCCAGTGTGATCATGTACGCATGTGTTTAGGGCACGGCTGAAATAAGCCTCTAGAATACCGGCACCTCCGGTGAGGAGATTTGAGTGCAAGTGGTTAGGGCTTGGCTGAAATAAGCCCCTAGAATACCGGCTTCTCCGGTGAGGAGATTACTTGAATGCATTGCTTTCTGCATGATCACGGACTGCTATCCGCACAGCAGTTATCTGTGTATCCCTGTGGTGTTAACAGGACACAGTCTTTTTCTCAGTGGCTCTGTGACGTAACAGGGTTTGCTTTATATAACGCTGGTTCAGCGCCCTAGCATTTTACTTTGCGGCTCACTGAAGCTAAGTGAGTTCGCACTTATCGCCATATAGCGCTGTGGCATTCCCGTTAGTGGCTCTGGGGATTAATAGAGTTCGCACTTACTACCACAGCGTGCTACGCATTTATTTTAGCGACTCTGCGGGATAACAGAGTTCGATATTTTCGCCATCTTACTAGCAGCGGGTTTCGCCTGCACGGTGGACCCCGGGCTGCGAACGCACTTCTCTACAATATCTATTAGGTGCGTTCCACAGACCCTAACATAATATTAGCGCCAGTGTCTGGCTAGTAAAATGGCGGACGACCAGCGCCTATGGCAGTTCATCCAGCAGCTAGAGGGTAGGTTGGCGGCTCTTGAGCGCACAACCTCAGCTGTGGATGTGACCGCAGTCGCTGTTCAGGCTGCTAGCACAGCGGCAGCCAGTTTGTCCTCCAACACCTCTGCTCCAACCTTGTCCCATCTTCCACTTCCAGACAAGTTTTCTGGCGACGACAAACATTGTCGTGGATTCGTGAGTCGGTTCTCTATACAACTCGAGCTTCTGGCCGCACTTTTTCCCACAGAGCGGTCACAAGTGGGTTTCATAGTGTCACTTCTGTCGAGCAGAGCTTTGGAATGGGCAAAGCCGCTGTGGGAGCGTGACGATCGCGTGGTGCGGAGTGCTCCTCGGTTTCTGGAGGCTCTTAAAAAGGTCTTTTTAGGCCCTCAGGTCACCCACGATTCAGCGCTCCGACTGCTGGCAATGTCACAGGGTTCGAGCTTGGTCAGTCAGTTTTCAGTCCAATTTTGAACTCTGGCCTCCGAGTTAGAGTGGCCGGATTAGTTCCTTATACCGGTATACTGGAGAGGTCTGGCTGACCATGTAAGGACGCCTTGGCCACCAGGGAGATTCCTACCTCTCTGGAGAAGCTTATCTCCTTATCTACCCGCATCGACCTTCGCTTTCACGAGCGGAGGTTGGAGCGGGCCCAGTGTAGATGGAGGTTTCGGCTAGCTCCTACCTTTGCCAAACCTCTAAAATCTCCCATTCAGGCGCCCGACTCCCCGGAGGTCATGGAGGTTGTTCGAACGGGACCTAAGACTCGGCCCATGGTTTGTAACAATTGTCAGCAGTTAGGACATTATGCCAATAGATGTGTCCAGCGATCTGGAACATGTTCGCATCTAGTGACTATGGGAGGAGGTTCACTAGAGTCAGCAGCATTTGCCTCCAAGCTGTCCTTTAAAGGGACAATCTCTTTTGGTCCATCCACTCTAACAGTTGAGCTTTGTGTGGATTCTGGAGCAGAGGGGAACTTTATGACCTCTGCTTTTTGCGTCACAGAATACCTCAGGTTATGCTCGCCAAACCGGTGACTGTTCGAGTGGTGAATGGCTCCATACTGCCCTCACAGATCACACACCAGACAATCCTTCTCACATTAGCTATGTCTCCTTCCCATCAGGAGATTATTTCTTTCCTTGTCCTTCCTGAGGGTATAGATGAGGCTCTGCTGGGAGTACCCTGGCTTCGTCTTCACTCCCCACATATTGAGTGGTCCTCTGGGAAGATATGGGTTGGAGTGAGTCTTGTAGAGGTAGATGTGTGAGGGAGTGTGTTCAGGTTGCTACTACAGGGATACCCGCAGATCTCACTTCCCTGCCCAAGTGCTATTGGTCCTATGTAGACGTGTTCTCCAAAAAGGCTGCGGAGACGCTTCCGCCTCACCGCCCCTATGACTGTCCTATTGACCTCTTGCCAGGAGCAGAACCTCCCCGGGAAGGGTCTATCCTCTCTCTCTCCCGGAGACGGAGGCTATGTCCCAATAAATTCAGCAAAATCTGGTAAGAGGGTTCATTAGGAAGTCAGTGTCACCTGCTGGGGCAGGGTTCTTTGTGCAAAAGAAGAACGGAGAATTACGTCCCTCATAGATTACAGGGGTCTTAACGCCATTACCGTTAAGAATAAATACCCGTTGCCTTAATTTCTGAGCTCTTTGATAGGCTCCGGGGAGCAAGGGTATTTACCAAATTAGACCTGCGGGTGCTTACAACCTGATTCGCATCCGCGAGGGGGACGAGTGGAAGACGGCTTTTAATACCAGGGATGGGCACTATGAATATCTGGTGATGCCCTTCGTGCTCTGTAATGCCCCAGCCGTTTTCCAAGACTTTGTCAATGACATCTTCCGGATATGCTTTCCACCTCGGTCATGGTCTATCTGGATGATATTTTCATCTTCTCTCCAGATTTTGACTCCCACCAGAAAGATGTCTGCAGAGTCTTCGACTCTTGCGGGCAAATTCCCTTTATGCAAAGTTGGAGAAATGCGTGTTTGAGCAGGAGTCTTTACCATTGCTGGGCTATATCATCTCCGCCCAGGGATTGGCTATGGATCCTGCCAAATTACAAGCTGTGATGGACTGGTAAGATCCCCATTCCCTTAAAGCGGTGCAGCGCTTTATGGGGTTCATTAATTATTATCGCCAGTTCATTCCACATTTCTCAACTTTTGTAGCTCCCTTGGTAGCCCTCACCAAGAAGGGAGCAAATCCCAAATTGTGGTCTGAGGAAGTCTCCAAGGCTTTCATCTCAATTAAGTCTCAGATTTGCTAGCGCTCCCATTCTACGCCGCCCTGATGTTAATAAGCCATTCATATTGGAGGTGGATGCCTCATCCGTTGGTGCTGGAGCAGTCCTCTTTCAAAAGGATGCTCAAGGTCGAAAGCATCCTTGCTTCTTCTTCTCCAAGACCTTCACACCAGCGGAGAGGAATTATTCCATCGGGGACAGGGAGTTGCTAGCAATGAAATTGGCTTTCTCTGAGTGGAGACATCTGTTGGAGGGGGCTTGCTTTCTCTTTCCAAGTCTTCACCGACGACAAGAATTTGGTATATCTTCAGACAGCCCAGCGGCTTAATTCTCGCCAGGCCACATGGTCCTTGTTCTTCTACCGGTTTCATTTCACACTCCATTTCCTCTCGAGAGAGAAGAACATTCGTGCCGACGCTCTCTCTCGCTCTGTGGTGTCCTCTGAGGAGGATGTGGAGGAGCCTCGGCTTATTGTCCCCACAGAGAGCCTGAGAACAGTGGCCCCGGTTTCGCTAGAGTCTGTGCCCCCGGGCAAGACTTTTGTGTCTACCAATTTGCGACCGGAGGTACTCTCTTGGGCACATTCGTCCAGGGTGGGTGGACACTTTGGGGCAAAGAGGACATCTGAATTGCTGGCAAGGACATACTGATGGCCACATATGGTCCGTGACGTTGGGGACTATATTCGGGCGTGTGTCTCCTGCGCCAAGAATAAGTCTCCACGACAACGGCCAGCTGGGTTACTTTACCCTTTGCCGGTGGCAGACAGGCCCTGGGAGATGGTTGGGATGGACTTTGTAGTGGGCTTGCCCAAGTCTCGGGGTTGCACCATCATTTGGGTAATCACCGACCATTTTTCCAAAATGGTGCATCTGGTGCCGCTACCACGGTTACCTTCTGCACGGGCTCTAGCAGCATTGTTCGTTAGGCACATCTTACCGTCTACACGGCATGCCGGACAAAATTGTCAGTGACCGAGGTCCCAGTTTGCATCTCGGTTCTGGAGAGAGCTTTGTCGTCTACTCAGTATTGAGTTAAATCTCTCTTCAGCGCTACCATCCTGAGATGAATGGGTTGGTAGAGAGGCCAACCAGACCTTGGTCACCTATCTATGACATTTTGTCTCAGCCAGGCAGGATGACTGGGCATCCTTGCTACCGTGGGCTGAGTTTGCACTAAACAATGCTGTGGCTGACTCCACCGGTCAGACTCCATTCCTCCTAAACTACGGTCAGCATCCGCGGGTTCCGTGCCCATGCCCGTGTCTTCCGCCGACTCCAGGGTGGCAGACTGGGCTGTGGAGGCACAGGACATTTGGGACCGTACCAAGGATGCCATTCAGGCGTCCAAGGAGAGGATAAGGTCCTCTGCCGACACACATCGGCACCCCGCTCCAACATTTGCTCCTGGGACTTGGTGTGGCTCTCCGCCAGTAACATTAGGCTGCGAGTTGAGTCCACTAAGTTGGCACCCCGCTACCTGGGTCCTTTCAAGGTCCTCGAGCAGGTTAACCCTGTGGTATACCGTTTGGCTCTTCTACCACGCCTGGGTATCTCCGACACCTTTCACGTATCCCTCGAGTGCTCATGTCCCGGTTTTCCGAGTCATCTGCCGGGACATCGGGTTCGTCTACGGATGACCATGAGGTGAACGCCATCGTAGGGTAGTAAGGGGAAAAAAGTTTTATTTGGTGGACTGGAGGGGCTATGGGCCTGAGGATAGGTCTTGGGAGCCTGCCGAGCATGTTCACGCTCCGCAACTCATCGCTGCAGAGGCCCAGAGAAGGGGGGACCCTAAGAGGAGGGGTAATGTTAGGGTTTGAGTTCCCGCTGCTGCACAAGGGGAGTCTCGAACCAGTCCCGCTGCGGTCCCCCATCCCTCTCCGTCCGCAGTGGATCCTGCTCAGCTTAGACGTCGGTCCCAGCGTCTCACAAGTCTAACAGTGTGCAGAGGATTACTGCTGCCTCTCCAGGCTCTGCTATTGTGGCCAGTACTGGTTAGCGGCGAGCAGACGTCTTTAGGACAAAGTCCTTGTTTTCCCCTTCTGAGCATGCCCAGGGTGAGATCTCTCATTGGAGATCAGGGATCAATGCTCAGGTACTGCAGCAGCTCCTATTGGTCCGCCAGGAAGGTCCTGTGACTACTGGTGTTCTAGAACAGTTTCATTGGTCCTTGTTTCTGGCAGGTCCTGTAGCTGTTACTATAAAAGGGTGGCATGGCTGGGCCGCCATGCGCTAATATCAATTCATTATGTGCTATGCGCCAGTGTGATCATGTACGCATGTGGTTAGGGCACGGCTGAAATATGCCCCTAGAATACCAGCACCTCCGGTGAGGAGATTTGAGTGCAAGTGGTTAGGGCTTGGCTGAAATAAGCCCCTAGAATACCAGCTTCTCCGGTGAGGAGATTACTTGAATGCGTTGTTTCTGCATGATCACGGACTGCTATCCGCACAGCAGTTATCTGTGTATCCCTGTGGTGTTAACAGGACACAGTCTTTTTCTCAGCGGCTCTGTGACGCAACAGGGTTCGCTTTATAACGTGGTTCAGCGCCCTAGCGTTTTACTTTGCAGCTCACTGAAGCTAAGTGAGTTCGCACTTATCGCCATATAGCGCTGTGGCATTCCCGTTAGCGGCTCTGTGGATTAACAGAGTTTGCATTACTGCCACAGTGTGCTACGGCGTTTATTTTAGCGACTCTGCGGGATAACAGAGTTCGCTAATTTCGCCATCTTACTAGCAGCGGGCTTGCCTGCACGGTGGACCCCGGGCTGCGAACGCAACTCTCTACAATATCTATTAGGTGCGTTCCGCAGACCCTAACAGCCTGAACCTTGACCTTGTCCATTTCAATAACAGACGGAGACAAAATGAATCCCAGAAATGAGACCTTCTGTACACCAAAAAGACACTTTGATCCCTTCACATACAGTGCATTCTCTCTCAAAATCTGGAATACAGTCCGAACATGTTTACATGAGAGTCCCATTCGTTGGAAAAAAATCAAGATATCATCCAAATAAACAACCAGAAATTTATCCACAAAATCCCTGAAAATATCATTCATGAAGGATTGGAAGACGGAAGGGGCATTAGTAAGCCCAAAAGGCATCAAAGGTACTCAGAATGCCCCTCTGGGGTATTAAACGCCGTCTTCCATTCATCCCCATGCTTAATGCGAATAAGGTTATAGCCCCCCTGAGGTCAAGCTTGGTAAACCAACTAGCACTTTTCACTCTGGAAAATAGGTCAGAAATCAAGGGTAACGGATATTGATATTTAACAGTGATTTTATTCAGGAGGCGATAATCAATACACGTACTCAATGAACCATCCTTTTTGGCAACAAAGAAAAAACCGGCGCCCAAGGGTGAAGAGGATGGTCTGATATGACCCTTCTCCAAAGACTCCTTGATATAAGATCGCATAGCATCGTGTTCAGGTACAGATAAATTAAAAAGGCGACCTTTAGGACATTTACCACCAGGCACTAACTCAATAGCGCAGTCATAGCTCCTGTGAGGAGGTAAGGATGCAGACTTACTCTCACTAAACACATCTGAAAAATCAGTCAAAAAGTCAGGGACATACTGAGACTGGGAGAGGCAGAAAAAACAGGAGTGTCAGTATTAACACATTGGCAGCCCCAACTGGTCACAGACACAGATTTCCAATCCAAAACAGGATTATGAGTCTGTAACCAATGGAAACCCATACAATTATTTCATGCAAATTATGCAACACCAGAAATTTGCAACTCTCCTGATGATCTGGTCCAACCCTCATTATCACCTGAGTAGAAAACTGGAGTTTATTCTCCGCCAAAGGGGTAGAATCAATGCCCAGTAAAGGAATAGACTTCCACAGGGGTATCATGGGAAACCCACAACGTTTGGCAAAGTCAAAGTCCATCAGGTTAATAGCTGCTTCTGAGTCAACAAAAGCCTGAGCCGAAAATGTGGACAGTAAGCAAATGAGGGTAACAGTCAACAGAAATTTAGTCTGAACACTACCCAAGACAACTGAGCGTGCAAAACATCTTCCCCGCTTGGGGCAGATGGAAATAGCATGAGAAGCGTCACCACAGTAGAAACATAACCCATTGCGCTTTCGAAATTCATGACGCTGAGCCCCAGAAGTCACTCCATCACACTGCATGGGCTCAGGAGCTGGCTCACAAGGCAACACTATCTCACGCATAACTCTGCGCTCAAGCAAACATCTGTCAATTTGAATAGCCAAAGACATAGAATCATTGAGATCAGAGGGAACAGGGAATCCCACCATAACGTCCTTTACATTTACTGACAGACCCTTCTGAAAAAAGGCTGCCAAAGCATCATCATTCCATCTGGTCAGGACTGCCCACTTTCGAAATTTCTGAGAGTACAGTCAGCGTCTTCACGACCCTGATTTAATGCCAACAAGGTCTTTTCAGCTTGATCAGTGACATTAGGTTCATCGTACAATAACCCCAAAGCCTGAAAAAATACATCAACATCATTCAAAACAGGATTTCCAGGTGTCAGGGAAAAAGCCCAATCCTAAGGGTCGACGCGCAGCAGAGAGATGACAATTTGAACCTGCTGTGCTGCTTTCCCTGAGGACTTAGGCTTTAAGGCAAACAAACAGCTTACAGTTATTTTTGAAATTCAGAAATTTAGACCGATCCCCCAAAAATAAATCTGGTATGGGGATCCTAGGTTCCACAGCCGGCAACCTAGCAAGATAGGTAGCAATACTCCGAACCTCAGTGGCAAGCAGCTCCACATGGCCAGACAACTGTGCAAACTCCATTGAGGGAAAAAAAAATTTTCTTCAGCACCCAGAGAAAAAGAGGGAAAAAATGCAACAGAGAAAAAAATAAAAAATAAATTTCTGACAACTCCCTTTTTTCTTTTTACTTTTACTATTTTTCCCTTCTGTTGAGTACCATATAATTTTCAGTTTGGCCGGTAATAATGTTATGTTTCGGTAGCTGAGGAGAAATTGCAAGAATAGCCATAGAAGCAATACACCAGAGAGGCTGGAAACTATTGGATTGCAGGACCCTAAACTAACCGCAACACTAGAAGTAGCCGTGGAGCGTACCTACGGTGATCCTAACGCCTCGTCACAGCCGGAGAGATAGCTACACCTAAAGGCAGAAAGATGAATGCTATCTGCCCCGTAGCAGAATCTCCAAAGAAATAGGAAGCCTCCAAACATGTAATGGCGGTTAGACCAGAAGAAAATACGAACACAGACAGAAAATAGAATGAGCAAACGCTGGGGCCCAATCTGTCTAGATAGAAAAGTATAGGAAAGAATTCTGACTGCAACCCAAAAAAACCCTGACAAAAATACCAACACTTCTGATTAACAAAAAATCTGAGATCACACGATCTCTACCACTAAATCAGATCTCTAGTGTAACACACAGCTATTCAGCAAATAAAAAGTGACATAGGAACAGAGCAAAAGTGCAAACACAAACTGAGCACAATTGCAGCGCCAGGCCCCAAAAGGGGACCAGACTGGCTGAAGTCTACTGCTAAGCAGCAAACCAGCAAGGAAAATCCAACCAGAGGAAAAAAAACAGCAAATCACTTATCTGAATGAGAGCAGGAATGCAAGCTGAGCTCCAAGCAAGACGTGGAAGAACAATTGATTAACGGCAAGGCTGAAGGGAATTCAGGTCACTTATATCAGACCATTCAGAGCCAGCTGAAGGCCATTCAGCAATTAGTTCATTACCCTCAGCAACCACCGGAGGGAGCCCCAGCTCAGAAGTCGCCTCCAGAGTATCCACAACAGTACCCCCCCTTGAGTAGGGGTCACCGAACGCTCACTTGTGCAACCAGGCCGATCAGGATGAGCTCGATGATAGGCACGGATCAGTCTCCCAGCATGGATGTCCGAAGCAAACACCCAAGAATTGTCCTCCTGACCATAACCTCTCCACTTAACCAAATACTGGAGTTTCCGTCTAGCCAAACGAGAATCCAATATTTTCTCAACCACATACTCCAAATTGCCCTCAACCAAAACAGGGCCGGAAGGCGCAGCCCTAGGAACCACTGGCTCCACAAACCTCTTCAATAAGGACTTGTGGAAAACATTATGGATCTTAAATGTCCCTGGAAGAAGCAAACGGAAGGAAACCAGATTAATAATTTCCATGATCTTATAAGGTCCAATGAACCTTGGCTTAAATTTTGGAGATGTAACCATCATAGGGATATTTCTTGAGGACAACCAAACCAAGCCCCCCACTTTAAAACGAGGACCATCAGTCCTATGCCGGTTGGCAAACCGCTGGGCCTTCTCTTGAGAGAGAGAGACAACTTCTCCACTACCTGGTCCCAAATCTGCTGCATACGCTCCACAATAGAGTCAAACCCCGGACAGACAGAAGCCTCCGCCTGTCCTGAAGAAAATCGAGGGTGAAACCCAGAATTGCAGAAAAATGGAGACATCAAGGTGGCAGAGCTAGCCCTATTATTAAGAGCAAACTCAGCCAAAGGCAAAAAAGAGACCCAGTCATGTTGATCAGCAGACACAAAACATCTCAAATAAGTCTCCAAGGTCTGATTTGTTCTCTCGATTTATCCATTGGTCTGAGGGTGAAATGCAGAGGAGAAAGATAACTGAACACCAAGTTTATAGCAAAATGTCCTCCAAAATCTGGAAACAAACTGGACTCCTCTGTCAGACACAATGTTCTCCGGAATGCCATGTAACCGAACCACGTGCTGAAAGAACAAAGGAACCAATTCGGAGGAGGAAGGCAACTTAGGTAATGGCACAAAATGTATCATCTTGGAAAACCTATCACAGATTACCAAGAGAACTAGCATTCTCTGAGAGACAGGGAGATCGGAAATAAAATCCATAGAAATATGGGTCCATGGCCTCTTGGGTACAGGTAATGGCATTAACAAACCACTAAAATGAGAGCAAGGCTTGAAACGAGAGCAAGTCCCACAGGACTGCACAAAGTTCCTGATGTCACGAGATAAAGTAGGCCACCAAAAGGACTGACTCACCAAGTCTCTGGTACCAAAAATCCCAGGATGACCAGCCAACGCGGAACAATGAATCTCAGACATCACACTCTTCTTCCACTGGTCTGGGACAAACAATTTCCCAACAGGGCAGCGTTCAGGTTTATCCTCCTGACACCCCTCCAGAGCAAGTCTCAAATTGGGCGAGATGGCGGAAAGTACTACACCCTCTTTCAAAATAACAGCAGGATCAGATAACTCAGGAGAATCCGCAAAGAAACTCCTCGAGAGGGTATCCACCTTAACATTCTTAGTGCCCGGAAGAAAAGAAACCACAAAATTAAAACGTGTGAAAAACAAGGCCCACCTGGCCTGTCTAGGATTTAGTCGCATGGCTGATTCGAGATAAACCAGGTTCCTATGGTCCGTGAGGACCACCACCTGATGTTTGGCTCCTTCCAGCCAAAGTTTCCACTCTTCAAAGGCCCACTTTATGGCCTATAACTCCCGATTACCCACGTCATAATTACGTTCAGTTGGAAAAAAATTTCGAGAGAAAAAGGCACAAGGGTTACTCTTACAGGTCTCTGGATCCCTTTGGGACAAAACGGCACCTGCCCCAATCTCAGAGGCATCAACCTCCACCTGAAACGGCAGAGAAAGATCAGGCTGCCGTAGAACAATAGCAGAAGTGAATCTCTGCTTAAGTTCCTGAAACGCAGAAACTGCCTCAGGAGGCCAATTCACCACATCGGAACCCTTTTTGGTCAAATCAGTCAATGGTTTAACAATACCAGAGAAATTACCAATAAATTTACGATAAAAATTGGCAAAACCCAAAAATCTCTGAAGAGCCTTCAATGAAGTAGGTTGAACCCAATCACAGATGGCCTGAACCTTGACGGGGTCCATTTCAATAACAGACGGAGACAAAATGAATCCCAGAAATGAGACCTTCTGTACGCCAAAAAGACACTTTGATCCCTTCACATACAGTGCATTCTCTCTCAAAATCTGGAATACAGTCCGAACATGTTTCACATGAGAGTCCCAGTCGTTGGAAAAAATCAAGATATCATCCAAATAAACAATCAGAAATTTATCCAAAAAATCCCTGAAAAAATCATTCATGAAGGATTGGAAGACGGAAGGGGCATTAGTAAGCCCAAAAGGCATCAGTAGGTACTCAAAATGCCCCTCTGTGGTATTAAACGTTGTCTTCCATTCATCCCCATGCTTAATGCGAATAAGATTATACGCCCCCTTGAGGTCAAGCTTGGTAAACCAACTAGCACTTTTCACTCTGGAAAATAGGTCAGAAATCAAGGGTAACGGATATTAATATTTAACAGTGATTTTATTCAGGAGGCGATAATCAATACACGGCCTCAATGAACCATCCTTTTTGGCCACAAAGAAAAAAACGGCGCCCAAAGGTGAAGAGGATGGTCTGAAATAACCCTTCTCCAAAGACTCCTTGATATATGATCGCATAGCATCGTGTTCAGGTACAGATAAATTAAAAAGGCGACCTTTAGGACATTTACCACCAGGCACTAACTCAATAGCGCAGTCATAGCTCCTGTGAGGAGGTATGGATGCAGACTTACTCTCACTAAACACATCTGAAAAATCAGTCAAAAAGTCAGGGACATACTGAGACTGGGGAGAGGCAGAAAAAACAGGAGTGTCAGTATTAACACATTGGCAGCCCCAACTGGTCACAGACACAAATTTCCAATCCAAAACAGGATTATGAGTCTGTAACCAAGGGAAACCCAGTACAATAATGTCATGCAGATTATGCAACACCAGAAATTTGCAACTCTTCTGATGATCTGGTTCAACCCTCATTATCACCTAAGTAGAAAACTGGGGTTTATTCTCCGCCAAAGGGGTAGAATCAATGCCCAGTAAAGGAATAGACTTCCGCAGGGGTATCATGGGAAACCCACAACGTTTGGCAAAGTCAAAATCCATCAGGTTAATAGCTGCTCCAGAATCAACAAAAGCCTGAGCCGAAAGTGTGGACAGGGAGCAAATGAGGGTAACAGTCAACAGAAATTTAGTCTGAACACTACCCAAGACAACTGAGCACGCAAAACATCTTCCCTGCTTAGGGCAGATGGAAATAGCATGAGAAGCATCACCACAGTAGAAACATAACCCATTGCGCTTTCGAAACTCATGACGCTGAGCCACAGAAGTCACTCCATCACACTGCATGGGCTCAGGAGCTGGCTCACAAGGCAACACTATCTCACGCATACCTACCTCTGTGCTCACGCAAACGTCTGTCAATTTGAATAGGCAAAGACATAGAATCATTGAGACCAGAGGGAACAGGGAATCCCACCATAACATCCTTTACATTTTCTGACAGACCCTTCCGAAAAAGGGCTGCCAAAGCATCATCATTCCATCTGGTCAGGACTGCCCACTTTTGAAATTTCTGACAGCACAGCTCAGCGTCTTCACGATCCTAAATTAATGCCAACGAGTTCTTTTCAGCTTGATCAGTGACATGAGGTTCATTGCACAATAACCCCAGAGCCTGAAAAAAATACATCGACATAATTCAAAACAGGATCCCCAGGTGTCAGGAAAAAAGCCCAATCCGGAGGGTCACCATGCAGCAGAGAGATGACAATTTGAACCTGCTGTGCTGCTTTCCCTGAGGACTTAGGCTTTAAGGCAAAAAACAACTTAGTTATTTTTGAAATTCAGAAATTAAGATCGATCCCCCAAAAATAAATCTGGTATGGGGATCCTAGGTTCCACAACCGGCAACCTAGCAAGATAGGTAGCAATATTCTGAACCTCAGTGGCAAGCTGCTCCACACGGCCAGACAACTGTGCAAACTCCATTGAGGAAAAAAAATCCTCCTCAGCACCCTGAGAAAAAGAGGGAAAAAATGCAACAGAGAAAAAAAAAAATTCTGACAACTCCCTTTTTTCTTTTTCCTTTTACTATTTTTCTCTTCTGTTGAGTACCATATAATTTTCAGTTTGGCCGGTAATACTGTTATGTTTCGGTAGCTGAGGAGAAATTGCAAGAATAGCCAAAGAAGCAATACACCAGAGAGGCTGGAAACTATTGGATTGCAGGACCCTAAACTAACCGCAACACTAGAAGTAGCCGTGGAGCGTACCTACGGTGATCCTAGACGCCTCGTCACAGCCGGAGAGATAGCTACACCTAAAGGCAGAAAGATGAATGCTATCTTCCCCGTAGCAGAATCCCCAAAGAAATAGGAAGCCCCCAAACATGTAATGGCGGTTAGACCAGAAGAAAATACGAACACAGACAGAAAATAGAATGAGCAAACGCTGGGACCCAATCTATCTAGATAGAAAAGTATAGGAAAGAATTCTGACTGCAACCCAAAAAAACCCTGACAAAAATACCAACACTTCTGATTAACAAAAAACCTGAGATCACACGATCTCTACCACCTAAATCAGATCTCTGGTGTAACACACAGCAATTCAGCAAATAAAAAGTGACATAGGAACAGAGCAAAAGTGCAAACACAAATTGAGCACAATTGCAGCGCCAAGCCCCAAAAGGGGACCAGCCTGAAGTCTACTGCTAAGCAGCAAACCAGCAAGAAAAATCCAACCAGAGGAAAAAAAAACAGCAAATCACTTATCTGAATGAGAGCAGGAATGCAAGCTGAGCTCCAAGCAAGACGTGGAAGAACAATTGATTACCGGCAAGGCTGAAGGGAGTTCAGGTCACTTATATCAGACCATTCAGAGCCAGCTGAAGGCCATTTAGCAATTAGTTCATTATCCTTAGCAACCACCGGAGGGAGCCCCAGCTCAGTAGTCGCCTCCAGAGTATTCACAACACCTAGCCCTGAAGAAGGCTTTGACGGAGGCCCCTGTGCTGGTCTATGCTGACTTCTCGCAGCCGTTCATCTTACACACTGATGGGAGTCTACAGGGGCATGGAGCAGTGCTATCCCAGATGCAGGATGGAAAAGAGCACGTCATAGCATATGCTAGTCGGTCTTTACATGACTCGGAAAAGAATCCAGAAAACTACAGTTCATTCAAACTGTTGTTCTTTGTACTCTAATATCCCACACCAGGATTGATTAAATGCCTGCAAAATCTTCATGGAAAACACCAGGAATGATGCTGTTTCTGTGTTGAAACTCGCAAAATTCATCCTCAGGAGACTGGTACAACTATAGGAAATAAAATGGCTCACAGTATGCAAATCTTTTCATGGCCAAGGTTGAAAGCGACTTTTTGTCCTCATGTCCCATCAGGCCTCTTGCCTACTACCGCCTCATTGCTGATATTTTAATCATCTGGACGGAGTCTGAGCCACAGCTAAAGACATTCCACGAACAGTTTAATCAATTTCATCCCACCATCAACTTAACACTCAACTACTCCAGCACTGAAATTAAGTTTTTAGACACCATCATTAAGCTAAAGATCAATGAAATAGAGACTTCCCTGTATCATAAGCCAATAGACTGTCCAACATACCTTAAATGGGACAGTTTCCATCCAAAACACATAAAAAACTCTATTGTCTACAGCCAAGCCATCAGATACAATCGTATATGTACCAACCCCATGGATAGAGACAAACACCTTGGTCGCCTCAGAAGGACCTTTTTGAATCAGGGCTACCATCCAAGAATGATTGAAAACCAAATTTACAAGATCCACCAGAATAGCAAGGAATCACCTGCTACATTACAAAGCTAAAATAACTGAGGGCCTCTAGTAGTCACCTACAATCCAAATCTGGAGGTGTTAAGGAAAGCTGCGGAAATTACAACCTTTATTGTTGTGAATGGGTTTGAGATGAGTTCTGAGCAGAGGCTCCCTCTGGTGGTTACAAGCGGTACTAGTGATGATTGTGAGGACTGGGAATCAGGTGTTACTGATTGGTCTTATGTAAGGGAGTCATTTTCCCATCAGGGTTGCCGGTGATCAATTGTTCTGGTCTGAATCCTTCTTTCCAGTTTCCCTAGTAGCCTGCTGTGTCGTGTCTGCATCTCCTGCTATCAGATAAGACAATTTCTTATTTTGTGTTTTTGCTATATTTTTGCATTTTGTCCTGCACTTCTGTGGGGGCCTTCAGGGTCCCCTCCGGGGGCTTTTGCCCTCTCAGTTTAGTCCAGCCACTGTGTTTTGTACTTTTGCTTTTTCCAGTTTTTTTTCAGTGGCTGCTGTTTTGATTTTGTTACACCAGAGAACTAATTTAGGTGGTAGAGGTCGTGTGATCTCAGGTGATTTTGAAATTAGTAGAGTTGGTGTTTTTTCAGGGTTTTCTGAGATTGCAGTAAGTACCCTTCCTGTCCTTTTCTATTTAGATAGTTTGGGCCCCAGTGTTTGCTCATACTATTTTCTTTCTGTGTCAGTATTTCCTCTTGTCTAACCGCCATTACATGTTTGGGGGCTTTCTATTATCTTTGGGGTTCTGCTCCAGGGCAGATAGCTTTCCTATCTATCTTTAGGTGTAGTTAGTTGCTCAGGCTGTGACGAGGCGTCTAGGACCAATGTAGGAACGCTCCACGGCTGCCTCTAGTTGCGGTGGTTAGTCAGGGTACTGCAATCTCATAGATTCCAACTGCTCTGGTGTATTTCCTTTTTTACCTGCACTCCTCAGCTACCGTAACATAACAGTATCACCGGCCAGAAAAATTGTATGGTACTCACAGAAGGGAAAAAATATTTTGAAGGAAGAAAAGTTGTCAGAGATATTTTTCTGTTTGTTGCATTTTTTTTTTTTTTTCCCTCTGTATCTCTGGGTGCTGGGGAGGATCTTTTCTCCCAATGGAGTTTGCACAGTTGTCTGGCCGTGTGGATCAGCTTGCCACTGAGGTTCAGAGTATTGCTGCATATCTTGCTAGGTTGCCTGTTGTGGAACCTAGGATCCCCATGCCAGATTTGTTTTTAGGGGATCGAGCTAAGTTTCAGAATTTCAAAAATAATTGTAAATTGTTTCTTGCCTTAAAATCTAAGTCCTCAGGAGACGCAGCGCAGCAGGTTCAAATTATCATCTCTCTCCTGCGTGGCGATCCTCAGGATTGGGCTTTTTCCCTGATACCTGGGGATCCTGTTTTGAGTGATGTTGATGCATTTTTTCAGGCTTTGGGGTTATTGTACGATGAGCCTAATGTCACTGATCAAGCTGAAAAAGCCTTGTTGGCATTAAATCAGGGGCTTGATGACGCTGAGTTATACTGTCAGAGATTCCGTAGGTGGGCAGTCCTGACCAAATGGAATGACGACGCTTTGGCGGCCCTTTTCCGGAAGGGTCTGTCGGATAATGTAAAGGATGTTATGGTGGGATTCCCTGTCCCCTCTGGTCTCAATGATTCTATGTCATTAGCGATTCAAATTGACAGACGTTTGCGTGAGCGGAGAAGTATGCGTGGAGTGGTGTTGCCTTGTGAGCCAGCTGCTGAGCCCATGCAGTGTGATGGAGTGGTGTCTGGGGCACAGCGTCATGAGTTTCGAAAGCGCAATGGGTTATGTTTCTACTGTGGTGATGCCTCTCATGCTATTTCAGTCTGCCCTAAGCGGGGAAGACATTTTGCACGCTCAGTTGTCTTGGGTAGTGTTCAGACTAAGTTTTTATTAACTGTCACTCTGATATGCTCTCTGTCCTCATTTTCTGCTCAGGCTTTCGTTGATTCTGGAGCAGCTATTAACCTGATGGATTATGATTTTGCTAAACGTTGTGGGTTTCCCTTGATACCCCTACAGAAGTCTATTCCTTTACTGGGGATCGATTCTACCCCTTTGGCTGAGAATAAACCCCAGTTTTCTACTCAGGTGATAATGAGGGTTGAACCTGATCACCAGGAGTGCTGCAAATTTTTGGTTCTATATAATCTGCATGACATTATAGTGCTGGGTTTCCCTTGGTTACAGTCTCATAATCCTGTTTTGGATTGGAAATCTGTGTCTGTAACCAGTTGGGGCTGCCAATGTGTTAATACCAACACTCCTGTTTTTTCTGCCTCCCCCCAGGCTGAGGATGTTCCTGACTTTTTGTTTGATTTTTCTGATGTGTTTAGCGAAAGTAAATCTGCATCCTTACCTCCTAGGAGCTATGACTGCGCTATTGAATTAGTGCCAGGTAGTAAATTCCCTAAAGGTCGCCTTTTTAACTTGTCTGTACCTGAACATGACGCTATGCGGTCTTATATCAAGGAATCATTGGAGAAGGGTCATATCAGACCATCCTCTTCACCCTTAGGTGCCGGTTTTTTCTTTGTGGCCAAAAAAGATGGTTCATTAAGGCCGTGTATTGATTATCGTCTCTTGAACAATATTACTGTGAAATATCAATACCCGTTACCCTTGATTTCTGACCTGTTTTCCAGGGTGAAAAACGCTACTTGGTTTACCAAGCTTGACCTCAGGGGGGCGTATAACCTTATTCGCATTAAGCACGGGGATGAATGGAAGACGGCATTTAACACCCCTGAAGGGCATTTTGAGTACCTTGTGATGCCCTTTGGGCTCACTAATGCTCCTTCCGTCTTCCAGTCCTTCATGAATGACATTTTCAGGGATTTTGTGGACAAGTTTCTGATTGTTTATTTGGATGATATCTTGATTTTTTCTAATGACTGGGACTCTCATGTGAAACATGTTCGAACTGTATTCCAGATTTTGAGAGAGAATGCTCTGTATGTGAAGGGATCAAAGTGTCTTTTTGGCGTACAGAAGATCTCATTTCTGGGATTCATTTTGTCCCCATCTGTTATTGAAATGGACCCGGTCAAGGTTCAGGCCATCTGTGATTGGGTCCAACCTACTTCATTAAAGGCTCTTCAGAGATTTTTGGGTTTTGCCAATTTTTATCGTAAATTTATTGGTAATTTCTCGGTTATTGTTAAACCATTAACTGATTTGACAAGAAAGGGTTCTGATGTGGTGAATTGGCCTCCTGAGGCAGTCTCTGCGTTTCAGGAACTTAAGCAGAGATTCACTTCTGCTCCTGTTCTACGGCAGCCTGATGTTTCTCTGCCATTTCAGGTGGAGGTTGATGCCTCTGAAATTGGGGCAGGTGCCGTTTTGTCCCAAAAAGATCCAGAGACCTCTAAAAGTAACCCTTGTGCCTTTTTCTCTCGAAAATTTTCTCCTACTGAACGTAATTATGACGTGGGTAATCGGGAGTTATTGGCCATGAAGTGGGCTTTTGAAGAGTGGAGACATTGGCTGGAGGGAGCCAAACATCAGGTGTTGGTCCTTACGGACCATAAGAATCTGGTCTATCTGGAATCTGCCAAGCGACTCAATCCTGGACAGGCCAGGTGGGCCTTGTTTTTCACACGTTTTAATTTTGTGGTTTCCTTTCTTCCTGGCACTAAGAATGTTAAGGCGGATGCCCTCTCGAGGAGTTTCCTTGCGGACTCTCCTGAGCTATCTGATCCCTCTGTTATTTTGAAGGAGGGTGTAGTTCTTTCCGCCATCTCGCCCAATTTGAGACTTGCTCTGGAGGGGTGTCAGGAGGATAGGCCCGAGCGCTGCCCTGTTGGAAAATTGTTTGTCCCGGACCAATGGAAAAAGAGTGTGATGTCTGAGATTCATTGTTCCGCATTGGCTGGGCATCCCGGAATTTTTGGTACCAGAGACTTGGTTAGTCGGTCCTTTTGGTGGCCTACCTTGTCTCGCGATGTCAGGGAATTTGTGCAGTCCTGCGGGACTTGCTCTCGCTCCAAGCCTTGCTCTCGCTCTAGTGGTTTGTTGATGCCATTGCCTGTGCCCAAGAGACCATGGACCCATATCTCTATGGATTTCATTTCCGATCTTCCTGTTTCTCAGAGAATGACCACCATCTGGGTAATTTGTGATAGGTTTTCCAAAATGATACATCTTGTGCCATTACCTAAGTTGCCTTCCTCCTCTGAATTGGTGCCGTTGTTCCTTCAGCACGTGGTTCGTTTACACGGCATTCCTGAGAACATTGTGTCTGACAGAGGAGTCCAGTTTGTTTCCAGATTTTGGAGGACTTTTTGTTCTAAATTGGGTGTTCAATTGTCTTTCTCCTCGGCATTTCATCCTCAGACCAATGGTCAAACTGAGAGAACAAACCAGACATTGGAGACTTATCTAAGATGCTTTGTGTCTGCTGATCAGGATGACTGGGTCTCTTTTTTGCCTTTGGCTGAGTTTGCTCTTAATAATAGGGCTAGCTCTGCCACTTTGATGTCTCCGTTTTTCTGTAATTCTGGGTTTCACCCTCGATTTTCTTCAGGACAGATGGAGGCTTCTGTCTGTCCAGGTGTTGACTCTGTTGTTGAGCGTATGCAGCAGATTTGGGACCAGGTAGTGGAGAGGTTGTCCCTCTCTCAGGAGAAGGCCCAGCGGTTTGCTAACCGGCATAGGACTGATGGTCCTCGGTTTAAAGTGGGGGACTTGGTCTGGTTGTCCTCAAAGAATATTCCTATGAGAGTAGCATCTCCTAAATTTAAGCCTAGGTTCATTGGACCTTATAAGATCATGGAGATTATTAATCCTGTTTCTTTTCGTTTGCTTCTTCCAGGGACATTTAAGATCCATAACGTGTTCCACAAGTCCTTGTTGAAGAGGTTTGTTGAGCCAGTGGTTCCTGCTGCTGTGCCTCCTGACCCTGTTTTGGTTGAGGGCAATCTGGAGTATGTGGTTGAGAAAATATTGGATTCTCGTTTTTCTAGACGAAGACTCCAGTATTTGGTTAAATGGAGAGGTTATGGTCAGGAAGACAATTCTTCGGTGTTTGCTTCGGACATCCATGCTAGGAGACTTATCCGTGCGTATCATAGAACTCATCCTGACCGACCTGGTTGCTCAAATGAGGGTTCGGTGACCCCTCCTCAAGGGGGGGGTACTGTTGTGAATGGGTTTGAGATGAGTTCTGAGCAGAGGCTCCCTCTGGTGGTTACAAGCGGTACTAGTGAGGATTGTGAGGACTGGGAATCAGTTGTTACTGATTGGTCTTATGTAAGGGAGTCATTTTCCCATCAGGGTTGCCGGTGATCAATTGTTCTGGTCTGAATCCTTCTTTCCAGTTTCCCTTGTAGCCTGCTGTGTCGTGTCTGCATCTCCTGCTATCAGATAAGACAATTTCTTATTTTGTGTTTTTGCTATATTTTTGCATTTTGTCCTGCACTTCTGTGGGGGCCTTCAGGGTCCCCTCCGGGGGCTTTTGCCCTCTCAGTTTAGTCCAGCCAGTGTGTTTTGTACTTTTGCTTTTTCCAGTTTTTTTTCAGTGGCTGCTGTTTTGATTTTGTTACACCAGAGAACTAATTTAGGTGGTAGAGGTCGTGTGATCTCAGGTGATTTTGAAATTAGTAGAGTTGGTGTTTTTCAGGGTTTTCTGAGATTGCAGTAAGTACCCTTCCTGTCCTTTTCTATTTAGATAGTTTGGGCCCCAGTGTTTGCTCATACTATTTTCTTTCTGTGTCAGTATTTCCTCTTGTCTAACCGCCATTACATGTTTGGGGGCTTTCTATTATCTTTGGGGTTCTGCTCCGGGGCAGATAGCTTTCCTATATCTATCTTTAGGTGTAGTTAGTTTCTCAGGCTGTGACGAGGCGTCTAGGACCAACGTAGGAACGCTCCACGGCTGCCTCTAGTTGCGGTGGTTAGTCAGGGTACTGCAATCTCATAGATTCCAACTGCTCTGGTGTATTTCCTTTTTTACCTGCACTCCTCAGCTACCGTAACATAACACTTTATTACAAAAAGATGCCCGATTACAATCCATTTTTCCCGACCCCCAATACTGTGTTTTAGGCAGCCCCCATATTTAAGAAGCATCATTGTCAGAAACTCCCTGTCCTTTCCAACAGCTAAAGGAATCTTTCCTTGCAACCAGAAAAAATGTTAAGCCTGTCCATTTACAATGACCACAGACAAGATAAAGATCCCCAACTCACATCAGGACTACAAGATCCCAGGTACTTTCAGCTGCACCACATCTAATGTGGTGTACCTAATTATTTCTACTAAATATCCAACTGGGGGTCTGTATGTTGGGGAGACCGGGCAAAGACTGAGACCAAGGATGAATTCTCATCACCACACAATAAGAGAAACGAGAATGGATCTACCTGTGGCCAAACATTTTTGTATCCCCGATCATAGCATGATGGACATTAAATTACTTGTTTTAAAAGGTAACTTTTAGAAGTCTCAGAGAGGCAGGAAAGTCTGGGAGTATAAACCATATCCATGGGGTTGGTACATATACGATTGTATCTGATGGCTTGGCTGTAGACAATAGAGTTTTTATGGGTTTTGGATGGAAACTGTCCCATTTAAGTTATGTTGGACAGTCTATTGGCTTCTGATACAGGGAAGTCTCTATTCCTTGATCTTTAGCTTAATGATGGTGTCTAAAAACTTAATTTCAGTGCTGGAGTAGTTGAGTGTTAAGTTGATAGTGGGATGAAATTGATTAAACTGTTCGTGGAATTTCTTTAGCTGTGGCTCAGACTCCGTCCAGATGATTAAAATATAATCAATGTAGCGGTAGTAGGCAAGAGGCCTGATGGGACATGAGGACAAAAAGTCGCTTTCAAGCTTGGCCATGAAAAGATTTGCATACTGTGGAGCCATTTTATTTCCTATAGTTGTACCAGTCTCCTGAGGATGAATTTTGTGAGTTTCATCACAGAATCAGCATCATTCCCGGTGTTTTCCATGAAGACTTTGCAGGCATTTAATCCATCCTGGTGTGGGATATTAGAGTACAAAGAACAACAGTTTGAATGAACTGTAGTTTTCTGGATTCTTTTCCGAGTCCTGTAAAGACCGACTAACATATGCTATGACGTGCTCTTTTCCGTCCTGCATCTGGGATAGCACTCCTCCGTGCCCCTGTAGACTCCCATCAGTGTGTAAGATGAACGGCTGCGAGACGTCAGCATAGGCCAGCTCAGGGGCCTCCGTCAAAGTCTTCAGGGCTAGGTGTTGTGAATACTCTGGAGGCAACTTCTGAGCTGGGGCTCCCTCCGGTGGTTGCTGAGGGTAATGAACTAATTGCTGAATGGCCTTCAGCTGGCTCTGAATGGTCTGATATAAATGACCTGAATTCCCTTCAGCCTTGCCGTTAATCAATTGTTCTTCCACGTCTTGCTTGGAGCTCAGCTTGCATTCCTGCTCTCATTCAGATAAGTGATTTGCTTTTTTTTTTCCTCTGGTTGGATTTTCCTTGCTGGTTTGCTGCTTAGCAGTAGGCTTCAGGCTGGTCCCCTTTTGGGGCCTGGTGCTGCAATTGTGCTCAGTTTGTGTTTGCACTTTTGCTCTGTTCCTATGTCACTATTTATTTGCTAAATTGCTGTGTGTTACACCAGAGATCTGATTTAGGTGGTAGAGATTGTGTAAGATCAGGTTTTTTGTTTATCAGAAGTGTTGGTATTTTTGTCAGGGTTTTTTTGGGTTGCAGTCAGAATTCTTTCCTATACTTTTCTATCCAGACAGATTGGGCCCCAGCGTTTGCTCATTCTATTTTCTGTCTGTGTTCGTATTTTCTTCTGGTCTAACCGCCATTACATGTTTGGGGGCTTTCCTATTTCTTTGGGGATTCTGCTACGGGGCAGATAGCATTCATCTTTCTGCCTTTAGGTGTAGCTATTTCTCCGGCTGTGACGAGGCGTCTAGGATCACCGTAGGTACGCTCCAAGGCTACTTCTAGTGTTGCGGTTAGTTTAGGGTCCTGCAATCCAATAGTTTCCAGCCTCTCTGGTGTATTGCTTCTTTGGCTATTCTTGCAATTTCTCCTCAGCTACCGAAACATAACAGTATTACCGGCCAAACTGAAAATTATATGGTACTCAACAGGAGGGAAAAATAGTAAAAGGAAAAAGAAAAAAGGGAGTTGTCAGAAATTTTTTTTTCTCTGTTGCATTTTTTCCCTCTTTTTCTCTGGGTGCTGAGGAGAATTTTTTTTTCCTCAATGGAATTTGCACAGTTGTCTGGCCGTGTGGAGCAGCTTGCCACTGAGGTTCGGAGTATTGCTACATATCTTGCTAGGTTGCCGTTTGTGGAACCTAGGATCCCCATACCAGATTTATTTTTGGGGGATCGGTCTAAAATTCTGAATTACAAAAATAACTGTAAGTTGAATTTTACCTTAAAGCCTAAGTCCTCAGGGAAAGCAGCAGAGCAGGTTGAAATTGTCATCTCTCTGCTGCATGATGACCCTCAGGATTGGGCTTTTTCCCTCACACCTGGGGATCCTGTTTTGAATGATGTTGATGTATTTTTTTCAGGCTCTGGGTTTATTGTACAATGAACCTAATGTCACTGATCAAGCTGAAAATAACTTGTTGGCATTAAATCAGGGTCATGAAGATGCTGAGCTGTATTGTCAGAAATTTCAAAAGTGGGCAGTCCTGACCAGATGGAATGATGATGCTTTGGCAGCTCTTTTTCGGAAGGGTCTGTCAGAAAATGTAAAGGACGTTATTGTGGGATTCCCTGTTCCCTCTGGTCTCAATGATTCTATGTCTTTGGCTATTCAAATTGACAGACGTTTGAGTGAGCGCAGAGGTATGCGTGAGATAGTGTTGCCTTTTAAGCCAGCTCCTGAGCCCATGCAGTGTGATGGAGTGACTTCTGGGGCTCAGCGTCATGAGTTCCGAAAGCGCAATGGGTTATGTTTCTACTGTGGTGATGCTTCTCATGCTGTTTCCGTCTGCCTAAGCGGGAAGACGTTTTGCGCGCTCAGTTGTCTTGGGTAGTGTTCAGACTAAATTTCTGTTGACTGTTACCCTCATTTGCTCCCTGTCCACATTTTCGGCAAAGGCTTTTGCTGATTCAGGAGCAGCTATAAACCTGATGGATTTTGACTTTGCCAAACGTTGTGGGTTTCCCATGATACCCCCGCAGAAGTCTATTCCTTTACTGGGCATTGAATCTACCCCTTAGGCGGAGAATAAACCCCAGTTTTCTACTTAGGTGATAATGAGGGTTGAACCAGATCATCAGGAGAGTTGCAAATTTCTGGTGTTGCATAATCTGCATGACATTATTGTACTGGGTTTCCCTTGGTTACAGACTCATAATCCTGTTTTGGATTGGAAATCTGTGTCTGTGACCAGTTGGGGCTGCCAATATGTTAATACTGACACTACTGTTTTTTCTGCCTCTCCCCAGTCTCAGGATGTACCTGACTTTTTGACTGACTTTTCGGATGTGTTTAGTGAGAGTAAGTCTGCATCCTTACCTCCTCAGAGGAGCTATGACTGCGCTATTGCATTAGTGCTTGGTGGTAAATTTCGTAATCGTTGCCTTTTTAATTTATCTGTACCTGAACACGATGCTATGCGATCTTATATCAAGGAGTCTTTGGAGAAGGGTCATATCACACCATCCTCTTCACCCTTGGGCGACAGTTTTTTCTTTGTAGTCAAAAAGGATGGTTCATTGAGCCCGTGTATTGATTATCGCCTCCTGAATAAAATCACTGTTAAATATCACTATCCGTTACCCTTGATTTCTGACCTATTTTCCAGAGTGAAAAGTGCTAGTTGGTTTACCAAGCTTGACCTCAGGGGGGTGTATAACCTTATTCGCATTAAGCATGGGGATGAATGAAAGACGGCGTTTAATACACCAGAGGGGCATTTTAATTACCCAGTGATGCCTTTTGGGCTTACTAATGCCCCTTCCGTCTTCCAATCCTTCATGAATGATATTTTCAGGATTTTGTGGATACATTTCTGATTGTTTATTTGGATGATATCTTGATTTTTTTCAACGACTGGGACTCTCATGTGAAACATGTTCGGATTGTATTCCAGATTTTGAGAGAGAATGCACTGTATGTGAAGGGATCAAAGTGTCTTTTTGGCATACAGAAGGTCTCATTTCTGGGATTCATTTTGTCTCCGTCTGTTATTGAAATAGACCCGGTCAAGGTTCAGGCCATCTGTGATTGGGTTCAACCTACTTCATTGAAGGCTCTTCAGAGATTTTTGGGTTTTGCCAATTTTTATCGTAAATTTATTGGTAATTTCTCTGGTATTGTTAAACCATTGACTGATTTGACCAAAAAGGGTTCCGATGTGGTGAATTGGCCTCCAGAGGCAGTTTCTGCGTTTCAGGAACTTAAGCAGAGATTCATTTCTGCTCCTGTTCTATGGCAGCCTGATGTTTCTCTGCTGTTTCAGGTGGAGGTTGATGCCTCTGAGATTGGGGCAGGTGCCGTTTTGTCCCAAAGGGATCCAGAGACCTCTAAGAGTAACCCTTGTGCCTTTTTCTCTCTAAAATTTTTTCCAACTGAACGTAATTATGACGTGGGTAATCGGGAATTATTGGCCATGAAGTGGGCCTTTGAAGAGTAGAGACATTGGCTGGAAGGAGCCAAACATCAGGTGGTGGTCCTCACGGACCATAAGAACCTGGTTTATCTCGAATCAGCCAAGCGACTTAATCCTAGACAGGCCAGGTGGGCATTGTTTTTCACACGTTTTAATTTTGTGGTTTCTTTTCTTCCGGGCACTAAAATTGTTAAGGCGGATGCCCTCTCGAGGAGTTTCTTTGCGGATTCTCCTGAGTTATCTGATCCTGCTGTTATTTTGAAAGAGGGTGTAGTTTTTTCCAATTTGAGACTGGCCTTGGAAGTGTGTCAGGAGGATAAACCTGAGCGCTGCCCTATTGGGAAACTGTTTGTCCCAGACCAGTGGAAGAAGAGTGTGATGTCTGAGATTCATTGTTCCACGATGGCTGGTCATCCTGGGATTTTTGGTACCAGAGACTTGGTGAGTTGGTCCTTTTGGTGGCCTACTTTGTCTCGTGACGTCAGGGACTTTGTGCAGTCCTGTGGGACTTGCTCTCGTTTCAAGCCTTGCTCTCGTTCTAGTGGTTTGTTAATGCCATTACCTGTACCCAAGAGGCCATGGACCCATATTTCTATGGATTTTATTTCCTACCTTCCTGTCTCTCAGAGAATGACCGTTATCTTGGTAATCTGTGATAGGTTTTCCAAGATGATACATCTTGTGCAATTACCTAAGTTGCCTTCCTCCTACGAATTGGTGCCTTTGTTCTTTCAGCACGTGGTTCGGTTACATGGGATTCCGGAGAACATTGTGTCTGACAAAGGAGTCCAGTTTGTTTCTCCTCTGCATTTCACCCTCAGACCAATGGACAAACCGATTGAACAAACCACACCTTGGAGACTTATTTGAGATGTTTTGTGTCTGCTGATCAACATGATTGGGTCTCTTTTTTGCCTTTGGCTGAGTTTGCTCTTAATAATAGGGCTAGCTCTGCCATCTTGATGTCTCCATTTTTCTGAAATTCTGGGTTTCACCCTCGATTTTCTTCAGGACAGGCGGAGGCTTCTGTCTCTCCGGGGGTTGACTCTATTGTGGAGCGTATGCAGCAGATTTGGGACCAGGTAGTGGAGAGGTTGTCTCTCTCTCAAGAGAAGACCCATCGGTTTGCCAACCGGCATAGGACTGATGGTCCTCGTTTTAAAGTGGGGGACTTGGTTTGGTTGTCCTCAAGAAATATCCCTATGAAGGTTACATCTCCAAAATTTAAGCCAAGGTTCATTGGACCTTATAAGATCATGGAAATTATTAATCCGGTTTCCTTCCGTTTGCTTCTTCCAGCGACATTTAAGATCCATAACGTGTTCCACAAGTCCTTATTGAAGAGGTTTGTCGAGCCAGTGGTTCCTATGGCTGCGCCTCCCGTCCGTTTTGGTTGAGGGCAATTTGGAGTATGTGGTTGAGAAAATATGGATTCTCGTGTGGCTAGACGGAAACTTCAGTATTTAGTTAAGTGGGAGGTTATGGTCAGGAGGACAATTCTTATGTGTTTGCTTCGGACATCCATGCTGGGAGACTGATCCATGCCTATCATCGAGCTCATCCTGATCGGCCTGTTTGTGCAGGCGAGGGTTCGGTGACCCCTCCTCAAGGAGGGGTACTGTTGTGAATACTCTGGAGGCAACTTCTGAGCTGGGGCTCGCTCCGGTGGTTGCTGAGGGTAATGACCTAATTGCTGAATGGCCTTCAGCTGGCTCTGAATGGTCTGATATAAGTGACCTGAACTCCCTTCAGCCTTGCCGGTAATCAATTGTTCTTCCACGTCTTGCTTGGAGCTCAGCTTGCATTCCTGCTCTCATTCAGATAAGTGATTTGCTGTTTTTTTTCCTCTGGTTGGATTTTCCTTGATGGTTTGCTGCTTAGCAGTAGACTTCAGCCTGGTTCCCTTTTCGTGCCTGGCGCTGCAATTGTGCTCAGTTTGTGTTTGCACTTTTGCTCTGTTCCTATGTCTGTTATGTTAGGTAGCTTAGGAGGACAGGAACAACAACCGGGCAGCCGAACACCTGAGATGTTGGTAACTAATGGGTTGCAGATTCCTAAACTAACCACACAACTAGAGGTAGCCGTGGAGTGTTCCTACGATGATCCTAGACGCCTCGTCGCAGTCTGAGAGATAACTACACCTAAAGGCAGAAAGATGAAAGCTATCTGCCCCGGAGCAAAGAAAATAGGAAGCCCCCAAACATGTAATGGCAGTTAGACAAGAAGAAAGCACAGATACAGACAGAAAATAGAATGAGTAAACTCTGGGGCCACAAGCTGACTAAATAGGATAGGACAGGAGAGATTACTTTCTGCAACCCAGAAAACCCTACAAAAATCCAACAATTCTGATAACAAAAATACTAAGATCACACGATCTCGCCACCCACTAAATCAGATCTCAGTGTGAACAAAACCAAGCCGCAGCCGCTGAAAAAGCTGGAAAAAGCAAATGAAAAAACAACAGAGGCTACAGACAAACTGTGAGGAGCACAGGCCCCAGGAGGGGACCCGGCTGTCCTCCACAAATGTGCAGAAAACTATGCAAATAGCAAGCACAAAAAGAAAAGCAGAAAATATCTTATCTGAAAGCAGCAGACGCAGGCAAGACACCAGCAAACTTCCAAATGAACCAGGAACCACAATTGAGAGCAGAACAATTGATCATCGGCGACCATCTTGGGAGGGAACCTCCCTTATATCAGTCCAGTCAGTGATCCCAGATTGCCATTCCTCGCTGGAAGGTTCAGTGCTATCTGTAACCACAAGAGGGAGCCTCTGCTCATTCACAACAGTACTCCCCCTTGAGGAGGGGTTACCGAATCCTCACTTGTGCAACCAGGCCGATCAGGATGAGCTCGGTGATAGGCACGGATCAGTCTCCTAGCATGGATGTCCGAAGCAAACACCCAAGAATTGTCCTCTTGACCACAACCTCTCCACTCAAACCAAATACTGGAGTTTCCGTCTAGAAAAGCGAGAATCCAATATTTTCTCAATCATATACTCCAGATTGCCCTCAACCAAAACAGGGTCAGGAGGTGAAGCCATAGGAACCACTGGCTCGACAAACCTCTTCAATAAGGACTTGTGGAACACGTTATGGATCTTAAATGTCCCTGGAAGAAGCAAACGGAAGGAAACCGGATTAAGAATCTCCATGATTTTATAAGGTCCAATGAACCTAGGCTTAAACTTTGGAGATGCAACCCTCATAGGGATATTTCTTGAGGACAACCAAACCAAGTCCCCCTCTTTTAACCAAGGACCATCAGTCCTATGCCGGTTGGCAAACCGCTGGGCCTTCTCTTGAGAGAGAGACAACCTCTCCACTACCTGGTCCCAAATCTGCTGCATTCGCTCCACAACAGAGTCAACACCCGGACAGACAGAAGCCTCCGCCTGTCCCGAAGAAAATCGAGGGTGAAACCCAGAATTGCAAAAAAATGGAGACATCAAGGTGGCAGAGCTAGCCCTATTATTAAGAGCAAACTCAGCCAAAGGCAAAAAGAGACCCAGTCATGTTGATCAGCAGACACAAAACATCTCAAATAAGTCTCCAAGGTCTGGTTTGTTCTCTCAGTTTGTCCATTGGTCTGAGGATGAAATGCAGAGGAAAAAGATAATTGAACACCAAGTTTAGAACAAAATGTCCTCCAAAATCTGGAAACAAACTGGACTCCTCTGTCAGACACAATGTTCTCTGGAATGCCATGCAACCGAACCACGTGCTGAAGGAAGAAAGGCACCAACTCGGAGGAGGAAGGCAACTTAGGTAATGGCACAAGATGTATCATCTTTGAAAACCTATCACAGATTACCCAGATAACGGTCATTATCTGAGAGACAGGGAGGTCGGAAATAAAATCCATAGAGATATGGGTCCATGGCCTCTTGGGCACAGGTAATGGCATCAACAAACCACTAGAGTGAGAGCAAGGCTTGGAACGAGAGCAAGTCCCACAGGACTGCACAAAGTGCCTGACGTCACGAGACAAAGTAGGCCACCAAAAGGACCGACTCACCAAGTCTCTGGTATCAAAAATCCCGGGATGACCAGCCAACGTGGAACAATGAATCTCAGACATCACACTCTTCTTCCACTGGTCTGGGACAAAAAATATCCCAACAGGGCAACATTCAGGTTTATCCTCCTGACACCCCTCCAGAGCCAGTCTCAAATTGGGCGAGATGGCGGAAAGTACTACACCCTCTTTCAAAATAACAGCAGGATCAGATAACTCAGGAGAATCCGCAAAGAAACTCCTTGAGAGGGCATCTGCCTTAACATTCTTAGTGCCAGGAAGAAAAGAAACCACAAAATTAAAACGTGTGAAAAACAAGGCCCACCTGGCCTGTCTAGGATTAAGTCGCTTGGCTGATTTGAGATAAACCAGGTTCTTATGGTCCGTGAGGACCACCACCTGATGTTTGGCTCCTTCCAGCCAATGTTTCCACTCTTCAAAGGCCCACTTCATGGCCAATAACTCCCTATTACCCACGTCATAATTACGTTCAGATGGAGAAAATTTCGAGAGAAAAAGGCACAAGGGTTACTCTTAGAGGTCTCTGGATCCCTTTGGTTCAAAACGGCACCTGCCCCAATTTCAGAAGCATCAACCTCCACCTGAAACGGTAGAGAAACATCAGGCTGCCGTAGAACAGGAGCAGAAGTGAATCTCTGCTTAAGTTCCTGAAACGCAGAAACTGCCTCAGGAGGCCAATTCACCACATCAGAACCCTTTTTGGGCAAATCAGTCAATGGTTTAACAATACCGGAGAAATTACCAATAAATTTACGATAAAAATTGGCAAAACCCCAAAATCTCTGAAGAGCCTTTAATGAAGTAGGTTGAACCCAATCACAGATGGCCTGAACCTTGACCGAGTCCATTTCAATAACAGACGGAGACAAAATGAATCCCAGAAATGAGACCTTCTGTACGCCAAAAAGACACTTTGATCCCTTCACATACAGTGCATTTTCTCTCAAAATCTGGAACACAGTCCAAACATGTTTCACATGAGAGTCCCAGTCGTTGGAAAAAATCAAGATATCATCCAAATAAACAATCAGAAATTTATCCACAAAATCCCTGAAAATATCATTCATGAAGGATTGGAAGACGGAAGGAGCATTAGTGAGCCTGTTAAAAATGCTTAATTTTGTATATTTTTCAAGGACTTGTTACCAGATGCGATACTTTAAAGAAAATGTCACGTTTCTTATAAAAAAAAATGTAGTGGTTTATTGGACTGTCCATCAAAAAAACATCATTACAGGAAAACATAAAATGAGTGAAATAGTTACGAAGAGATTGTCCATTTGTCCATAGCAAAACTTGTACACATCTTTCCTTGGTGTCCTGAATGGTAAAAATGACATTCTGTCTTTGTCAGCAGCGTCTCAAGGAAGCAACACGTGGTTACATAGCAGCTGTCCATAAGATGTCCCATGTGTCTGAAGAGAGAACGAGAGAGTAAGAGAGAGCCCCCCTCCCTTCGTGTAGTCATTATATATACGTCCCTTAGATCACGTGGTCTCTATATATGGGGATGACACTTTACCATACAGAAATAGCATGTGTAATATCAGCTGAAAGTCAATGTGCTCAGTACAGAATTGAGTGTATAAAGAATAAATCCATAACCAATAATTAATATTTAACAGAGCCCAAAAGGCATCACTAGGTACTCAAAATGCCCCTCTGGGGTATTAAACGCCGTCTTCCATTCATCCCCGTGCTTAATGCGAATAAGGTTATACGCCCCCCTGAAGTCAAGCTTAGTAATCCAACTAGCACTTTTCACTCTGGAAAACATTTTAGAAATCAAGGGTAACGGATATTGATATTTCACAGTGATCTTATTCAGGAGGCGATAATCAATACACGGCCTCAATGAACCATCCTTTTTGGCCACAAAGAAAAAAACGGTGCCCAAGGGTGAAGAGGATGGTCTGATATGACCCATCTCCAATGACTCCTTGATATAAGATCGCATAGCATCGTGTTCAGGTACAGATAAGTTAAAAAGGCGACCCTTAGGAAATTTACCACCAGACACTAACTCAATAGCGCAATCGTAGCTTCTGTGAGGAGGTAAGGATGCAGACTTACTTTCACTAAACACATCAGAAAAATCAATCAAAAAGTCAGGGACATCCTGAGACTGTGGAGAGGCAGAAAAAACCGGAGTGTCAGTATTAACACATTGGCAGCCCCAATTGGTCACAGACACAGATTTCCAATCCAAAACAGGAATATGAGTCTGTAACCAAGACAAACCCAGTACAATAATGTCATGCAGGTTATGCAACACCAGAAATTTGCAACTCTCCTGATGATCTTGTCCAACCCTCATTATCACCTGAGTAGAAAATTGGGGTTTATTCTCCGCCAAAGGGGTAGAATCAATGCCCAGTAAAGGAATAGACTTCCGCAGGGGTATCATGGTAAAGCCACAACATTTGGCAAAGTCAAAATCCATCAGGTTAATAGCTGCTCCTGAATCAACAAAAGCCTGAGCCGAAAATGTGGACAGGGAGCAAATGAGGGTAACAGTCAACAGAAATTTAGTCTGAACACTACCCAAGACAACTGAGCGCGCAAAACGTCTTCCCCGCTTAGGACAGACGGAAATAGCCTGAGAGGCGTCACCACAGTAGAAACATAACCCATTGCGCTTTCGAAACTCATGACGCTGTGTCCCAGAAGTCACTCCATCACACTGCATGGGCCCAGGAGCTGGCTCACAAGGCAACATCATCTGGCGCATACCTCTGCGCTCACACAAACATCTGTCAATTTGAATAGCCAATGACATAGAATCATTGAGACCAGAGGAAACAAGGAATCCCACCATAACATCCTTTACATTCTCTGACAGCCACTTCCAAAAAAGGGCTGCCAAAGCATCATCATTCCATTTGGTCAGGACTGCCCACTTTCGGATTTTCTGACAGCACAACTCAGCGTCTTCAAGACCCTGATTTAATGCCAGCAAGGTCTTTTCAGCTTGATCAGTGACATTAGGTTTATCGTACAATAACCCCAGCCTGAAAAAATACATCAATATCATTCAAAACAGGATCCCCAGTTGTCAGGGAAAAAGCCCAATCCTGAGGGTCGCCGCGCAGGAGAGAGATGACAATTTGAACCTGCTGTGCTGCGCTCCCCGAGGACTTAGGCTTTAAGGCAAAAAACAACTTACAGTTATTTTTGAAATTCAGAAATTTAGCCCGATCCCCCAAAAACAAATCTGGCATGCGAATCCTAGGTTCCACAACCGGCAACCTAGTCCTCCACAAATGTGCAGAAAACTATGCAAATAGCAAGCACAAAAAGAAAAGCAGAAAATATCTTATCTGAAAGCAGCAGACGCAGACAAGACACCAGCAAACTTCCAAATGAACCAGGAACCACAATTGAGACCAGAATAATTGATCACCGGCGACCATCATGGGAGGGAACCTTTCTTATATCAGTCCAGTCAGTGATCCCAGATTGCCATTCCTCGTTGGAAAGTTCAGTACTGTTTGTAACCACCAGAGGGAGCCTCTGCTCATTCACAACATATGTCACTTTTTATTTGCTGAATTGCTGTGTGTTACACCAGAGATCTGATTTAGGTGGTAGAGATCGTGTGATCTCAGGTTTTTTGTTTATCAGAAGTGTTGGTATTTTTGTCAGGGTTTTTTTGGGTTGCAGTCAGAATTATTTCCTATACTTTTCTATCTAGACAGTTTGGGCCCCAGCGTTTGCTCATTCTATTTTCTGTCTGTGTTCGTATTTTCTTCTGGTCTAACCGCCATTACATGTTTGGGGGCTTCCTATTTCTTTGGGGATTCTGCTGCGGGGCAGATAGCATTCATCTTTCTGCCTTTAGATGTAGCTATCTCTCCGGCTGTGACGAGGCATCTAGGATCACCGTAGGTACGCTCCACGGCTACTTCTAGTGTTGCGGTTAGTTTAGGGTCCTGCAATCCAATAGTTTCCAGCCTCTGTGGTGTATTGCTTCTTTGGCTATTCTTGCAATTTCTCCTCAGCTACCGAAACATAACAGCTAGGGATGCTTCTTCCAGATGCTTTCCCCACTGTATGTTCCTGTTTTTGGCACAAGAGGGTACTCCCTTCAACAGCTCCAGAAGGGGATTTGCAATGCGGGTAAAGTCTTTTACGAAGCACCGGAGGTATCCGGTGAGTCCCAAAAATGCACGTACATCTTTCACAGCTTGTGGGGTTGGCCACCCTTGTAATGCAGCGATATTCTCCTGAGAAGGCCTCACTCTCTCAGCAGAGACGACATGCCCCAAGTATTCAATTTCAGTCCGGAAGAGGTGACACTTCTGAGGTTTCACTTTCAACCAGTACCTCTGTAGCCGACTCAGAACCTGCTCCAGCCTCTGCAAATGTTCTTCAAAGGTGGGGGCAAAGACGATGATATCGTCCAAGTAAATCAGAGTAGCTTCAAAGTTCAGGTCCCCCAAACATCTCTCCATAAGGCGCTGAAATGTTCCTGGGGCATTGGCTAGGCCGAAAGGCATGCGGTCGAACTCGTACAGCCCCATCGGGAGGATGAAGGCTGTCTTGGCTAGGTCTCGTTCGGACATTGGTACTTGCCAGTAACCGCTAGCCAGATCTAGTGTGGAAAAGTATCTGGCATTCCCTAACGCTGACAGAGACTTCTCTATCCTTGGCAGTGGGTATGAGTCACGCACTGTGCAAGCGTTGAGCCAGCGGTAGTCTACACAGAAGAGTAGGGACCCGTCCTTCTTCCTCACCAAGACTATGGGGCCAGCCCACGGGCTCTGACTCTCACGTATAACCCCCTTCTTCAACATTTGCGACAGCATATCCTTCACCTCCTGGTTTCTCTGTGGGGGTATCTGGCGGTACCATTCCCTGATTGGTGCCGCATACCCTGTGGGTATTTTGTGGGTGATGGTGCGCTCAAAATCGTTTTCGGTTTTGGCAAACACTTCCTGGTATTTTCCCAACAAGGCTTCCACCTGGGGCACCTGCTGAGGGGTCAGTTCTGAGAGCTCTGCCCTCATGTGTTCCAGTATCCGTCGCCACTCCTGTAGCAATCTGGGGTCCGGAGCTACCTCCGCCTTGACGGTCACCAGCCACGGATCTTCTGCCCTTGCAGTCAGCTGTACGTTATCAGTTGGAACCAGCTCATCTGAGAGGCCCAGGACATGGGTGACTTCACACCTGTGGGGTAAAGTTGCATCATTCTCCCCCAAGTTTATACAGCGTACTAGGACAGTGCCATCCCGCACGGTAGCTAGGGCCCGAGCAACCATTACTCCCGACGGCAGCTGGTGAGCTCTGCTGGGTTCGATCTGAACCTCCATCCCCTCCAGGGGAATACCGGCTTGAACAGGTAGGGGGAGCACAGTCTGTCCAGGGGGCAACACTCGATTAACAGAGGCAGGTGCCATGACTTTGCCGAGTTCCTTCCCATCACTGTATGCTTCTCGGACCTGAGCTGTCCGTATCAGTTGTTGAAAGACCCTTCTCTGAGGGGTTTGGATGCTCCACTGCTGCAGGAACTGTTCTGGGGACTCGTTGAACAGAAGGCTCCCAAGATCTTTGAGCACATTTATGACCAGGGTCATGGTATGGTCTTTAGCTGCCTCTCCATTCACCAGCACTCTTCTCCCCACATCTTTACCACAGACTTCTATGTTCATCCATACCACCCCTGCGACCGGGATAGGTAAGTGATTGGCCACCATGAGTTTGATCACTGGGCCCCATTCTGGCCGTAGTGCCTCGGTGAAGTGACCGCGGAAATATCCTTCAGGCATGGTGGTCACTTGTGAGCCGGTGTCCACCAGGCACCGCACTACTCTTCCATTGATTTCAGCTCAGACCAGGGGGGCATGTGGAAACAAGGTTAGTGGGACACTCCAATCTTCACACTCTGGGCGGCGTACCTCGGCCTTGGAGCCACTTAGTTTAACTGATGGCGTGGGGATGGTTGGCTCTGATGGGGACACCACCGGGTGATGTGGCCCGGCTCTCCACAGGTATAACACGTAAGAGGGCTTCTCTTCCGGGTAACAGCAATCCCACGCCGGGGGGCAGCTTCTCTTCCCTGTACCAAAGAGCCGGACTCTATCGCCCGAGTCCTTCTTGAGGCCGCCATTTCTTCACGGACCTGTCTAATCTCTGCCTTCTGGTCTTCCACCCATTGAGGGATAGTGTCTGCAGTGGTGGTTACCTCTCCGCTCCGCACCTTCCCCACTGGCCCTGTCATTCCCTGCTCTTGCTCTCGCGCATGCGCCTCACTGCCAACTTCAGAGAAAGTTATATCTGGCTTTACCGGCAGGTGCTCCCACAGGGTCTGTTTCATCCACACGTAGCGCATCCCTGTCACCAGCTGATCCCAGAGCACAGCGTCTACTGACCCTACACCCATGCCGTCCTTCCGTTTGATGGCAGTATGGAGCTCTTGCAGGGTGTTCATAAATTGAGTCACAGTCTCCCCCACTCTTTGTACCCGGTGAAACAGTCGCATGCGCAGCCACCCCTACGACAGTGGGGTCCCATGCGTCTCCTCAAGTATGCGCAGCACTTTGTCCAGGGTATCTCTGTCTCGGGGGGACCTAAGCATAACAGAATCCCATGCCTCCACTTCCAGGGCCATTAATGCTATCTCTACCTCCAGGGCCGGTGTCATGGATGCATCCGCATCATTCCCTGGATACGCTCCGTCCAACTCCACAACATCACATTGCTCCCAGTAAACTTTGGAAAATTATTCAACATGGCTCCCAGTGAAATGCTAGACCTGGGGCCTTCCCCAACTGCTTGGTCTGCCCTTTCCGCGCTACTGTGTGACATCCTGCTGACTACACCAAATGTAATAATGTGCAGGTGCAGGGTATGCCACCACGGAACAGAGCCAGATCAACAGTGAAGGATTTATTTACAAGGATAAGATTCTCCTCGCAGGGAGAAAACAGGGGGAAACAAACTAATATATTATCAGAATATGAAGTCTATAAACGAGTAATCAAACAGTGGAGCAGAATAATGATAATTAACAGGAGTTTCAGGAAAACTTATCAGTCTGAAGAAATCTTGCCCTCGCCGGATCGTCCTCTCCAACTTTGGTGCCGTCAGCAGTGGCACATGTAGTCTCTCTGTGTGCGCTGTAATTCCTGTGAACTGGTCACCGGGTCCTCAGGGGTTAATGTGGAAGGAAGGGGTTAATATGGTAGGCAGGCGTAGACTGGGATAAGCGAATCTTCTCTGCTTGGAGTCTCTGCTTAAGAACTAATAGTCTCTACTCCGGAAAAAAGCTCAGTCTTTGGCTAATCTCCTCAGCTGGGGTCAGGGGCTCTGACCCGTCACTGTGGCTGCTGTGACTATGCGAGCGAGTCTTTGTCCCCATGCGGTCAGGGAGGAATCTGGTTTCAATCTCAGGAGTCTCCTTATTCACGTACACACAGTCAGCAGCCAGTCTGGGTCTTATCTCTTTTACAGGGAGCAATTATTCCTCCCTCACGTGCAGCTATCTGTTCCTCCATCTTCAGCACACACTTCCCTCCAGTCAGCGCACCAGATTCTCCCTCGCTTCCTGTCTGCGTCTGCTAATATCACCTCTGGAGAACTTGTTGCACAGCACCAAGGTTCCGGACATGGTGCGGAGGAGATAAAACCCACCCGACTCTTCCTGTGCTTCACCCCTTACATATATAAGGCAAAATTATTAACCCCAGTCCAAAATGTTCCTCCAGCACTTGGGCTATGTTCATGCGCAGCGTTTTTGAAGGGTTTGTCAACTTTAATATTGCTTTTAAACCAAAACAAATGCATTTACTGGGAAATGTCATTGTAACATTTAACAACCCTAGCTGGCCATGTGGTGTGTGACACATAAGAAGACACATTTTGCTTCATTTATGAAGGAGGGACTCTTAAAGTCACAGTGCCTATTTTTACAGGGGCATCAGGCAGCATTAATCTGCTTAAAGGGCCATTATTAAAAAGTGGTTTTCCTAAACTTTTATAGCCTATGCTGTGAGTGGATGGGCTGCCAAGAATTACGACGCACCCCAATACTCCTTTCACTAGATAAAAGAAGCCCATATCCATAATTCATGCAAAGATTATTAAATAAATACAATAAAATAAATACATAAATATGCCAACAAAGAATTATTATAAAAAACCTTTGGGCCCCTGTGCACACTTTGCGTTTTTAGATGCGTTTCCGCTGCGTTTTTCAACGTGCGGAAACGCATCCAACCCGCAGCACAGTGCACTACCAATGTAATCTAATGGGAACCGCATGTCTGCTGTTCACATGCTGCGGAAAAAAACGTGTTGTTTCGCCGCGTTTTATTTTCCGCAGCATGTCAATTCTTTATGCGGAACTGCAGCTGTTCGGCGCCCATTGAGTTGCATTGAGTCGGGCACTTCCGCAGCAAAACCGCAGATCTAAAAAAGATCTGCGGTTTTGCTGCGGGTGAAACCGCTGCAGTTCGGGAGGAGGGAAGTGTGTGGGCCGAGTTGGGGCGTGTATAGCGTGCGGCGTTGTGTGTCTGGGCGGTGATTGTGTGCCGGTGTCTGCGTGATCGGTGTGCGGGCCTGTGTGCTTGATCGGTGTGCGGGCCTGTGTGCGTGATCGGTGCATGTGCGGGGTTGTGTGCGGGATCGGTGTATGTGCGGCGGTGTGCGGGGCTGTGTGTATGTTTCCGTGTATGCAGGCATCATCGGATGGGACTGCAAGTCCCATCCGGCAATGCCTGCTACAGTGACAGTGACTGACACATTAGCCAATGATGGGACAGTAGTAGTCCCATCATCCGGCTAATGTGCTGAATGTAAAAAAAGCATACATGACATACAACATATAACATACATGACATACAACATATAACATACAATGACATACAACATATAACATACATGACATACAGAACATATAACATACATGACATACAGCATATAACATACAATGACATACAGAACATACAATGACATACAACACATAACATTGAGCACATACTCACCTATTCCCCGACGCCATCCATCTGTGTACCGCTCTGCCGCCGGGAGAGAATGACGTCACTACAGTTCATTCTCTCACGGCAATGCTGGGTGAGAAAATTCCCATGCAGTATTGCCATAAAGTGAGACAATGAACTCAGGTAACCTCCTGTCAGTGCATCACTGGGAGGCCCTACAGAGCAGCGGCATCACCTGATGTCACTGTTCTATAGGGGAGACCGTCATGGGACATTCGTTACTAATTGGACTGCGTCGGACAGGGAGTATACGGTTGTTCTATTACAGGAGATCGAGGGCGTCGCTTGGATCTGAGCTTATAATAAAGATATGAAAACTGTGTTGTGTTTTATTTCATTAAAATAATTTATTCTTATGCGTGTGTTTTTTTTAACTCTTTATTAATATAAGATTAATAATGGATAGGTGTCATGGGTGCATCGCCATGAAGATCGTCGCGATTGCACATTCTGACTTCTCACAGCTGAGCTGCTGTTTCTTTGTTTTTTGGTAATGAGAGAGTTAATTTTTCCTAGCTCTTTGCTAAGGCTAGGTGCAGCCTCGCCCGGCTGCTTTTGATTATGTTCTAATTAGTTTCCTTTATATTTCTGCCAGTCTGGGTGTTAGATGCCGGTGAAAGCATTCATATAGTTTAGCAGACTGGATCGGTTCTGGGAATACTTAAGCTAAGAGCTCCTTAGTTGTTTTTACTCTTACAGCTTATAGTTTATCTCTGAGACCTAAGGTGTTCCTACTGTGTGTGAGTGTTGTATGTAAGACTTTATTTACTTTATTTCTTATCTTTCTTGTATGTCTTTCTGTTCATTAACCGTTACCCGGTCATTCCCTTTGGTGGTATTCAGGGTCCTTCTTAGGACTAGAATACAGTTGGCAGGGATTGATAGGAGACAGGGTTTACGCTGGTGGCCTGGACCTCTGTACCTTTAACAGTACCTCCAGGTTGAGGGATTAGTTAGGACCCCAGTTAGGGTCAGCTTAGACCCCGGTCACCCTCTAGCCGGAGACAGCGTATAACGGATTCCGTTTTGACCCACTGGACTTTCTGTCAGGTAAATCTATGTTATCATATAGCTATGCGCATGTTATATAGTATGTTGCCCTTTTGATATAGATTATTGTCATCACATATATATATCTGCTATACAGCGTGACATTTTCACCGGCCAAAACTAAAGATTCTCCCCAGCTATCATGGATCCAGTAGCCCAGCTGGCCCGGCAGTTGCAGGGATTGTCCATGGAGTTGGCAGACATTAAGTCCAAGGTTTTGTCCCCCCCGGAGCAAACCAGATCTGAACCTAAGGTTGCTCTCCCGGACAGGTTCACTGGTGGGCGGGACAAATTTTTTACTTTCCGGGAGGCATGTAAATTGTACTTTCGGCTGCGGCCTCGGTCATCTGGGAGTGAAGAGCAGAGGGTGGGAATTGTTATCTCGCTCTTACAAGGGGACCCTCAATCTTGGGCGTTCTCTATTCCTCCAGGCTCCCCAGATCTCCAGTCAGTGGATCGATTTTTTACTGCCCTGGGTCTGGTATATGATGATCCGGATCGAGTCTCCCTTGCTGAAACAAGGTTACGTAAAATACGGCAAGGAAATCGTCCAGCGGAGGAATATTCTTCTGAGTTCCGTAGATGGGCAACAGATACTCAGTGGAATGACCCAGCTCTTAGGAGCCAGTTTTGTCAAGGGTTGTCTGACAAATTAAAAGATGTGTTGGCTCAGTATGATTCTCCTCCATCACTGGAGGCTGCTATGGCCCTCGCTATTCGCATTGATAGACGTCTTCGGGGAAGACGCGAGGTAACTCCGCCCCCCCCCTGATGACTCCACCTACTACTAAAGTCCCTTATACTGAGGTTCCCCTGGTCTGTTCTGAGGAACCCATGCAGTTGGGAGGGACATCATTTTGTAGGAGGGAATCAGCGGTGAGCCGCAAGACTAGAAGGTGTTTCTTTTGCGGGAGAGAGGGACATTTTGTTGGGGGGTGTCCATCCCGGACCTCTTTGAACCAAGGAGTTAACCTGGGAGTGTGTATTTCGTCCCCAAATCCCTCTCAGTTTCTCGTGCCTGCGGAGGTGGTGATTGGTACTAGAACTGAGAGGATTTCTGTTTTTCTTGATAGTGGGTCCGGGGCTAATCTGGTGGACACTCGGTTTGCCCAGGTGCATGGTATGCAACTGAGTGTATTGGCCAAACCGGTCCCTATACTCTCTATTGATTCTAGACCTCTTGGTCAAGGTAGCTTGGTACAAGCTGTTCATAACATAGATCTTCGAGTAGGGGCAATACATAAAGAGCAATTGTCTTGTTATGTGTTGGAGGGTCTGCCTGCTCCTATTGTGTTGGGACTTCCTTGGTTGGCTAAACATAACCCAGTGATTGATTGGCAATCCAGAAAGATAAGCCAGTGGGGTGAATTTTGCAAGAATAACTGTATGAGCACGGTCATCGGTGCGGTTGTGCCTAGGACTTTGCCTCCTTTTCTGGAGGACTTTTGGGAGAAGTTCTCAGAGGAGGGGTGTAAGGAGTTACCTCCTCATCGCACATATGACTGCTCAATAAAGTTGCTTCCTGATGCCTTATCTCGTACTTTCCCAGAGGTCGGGAAGACGGATGATCCGGTTCCTATTCCTCAGGAGGGAGTTGTAGTGTCAGCTGTATGCTCTGAGCTTGAGGGGGAGGTATTGGGGGCTCAGGGGGACGCCCCTGTGGGACTTCCAGGGAGACTGATAGTTCCAGATCGCTTAAGACTGAAGGTTACGGAGAACCCTTACAAACGGATGGCTGATAGAGGAGAGTTTCTGGTCTAGATCTGAAGGTGAACGATCTGGTGTGGTTGTCTACCAGGAATATAAAACTTAAAGTTCCCTCCTGGAGGTTGGGTCCCAGATTCATCGGGCCATACAGGATCAGTTCCATAATTAATCCTGTGGCATTTCGTCTGGACCTCCCTCCTACGTTTAAAATTCATAATGTGTTTCACAAGTCATTACTTAAAAAGTATGTGGCACCAGTCATACCGTCACCTCTACCTCCTCCTTCAGTGGTAGTCAATGATAACGTGGAAGTTCATTGGAGGGGGTATGGTCCTGAGGAGAGGACGTGGGTCCCTGCGTCTGATGTTAACGCAGATCGATTGGTTCGGACCTTTCACACAACTCACCCGGACAGACCTGGTCATGAGGGTCCGGAGGCCCCTCGTAGAAGGGGGGGTACTGTCATGGGTGCATCGCCATGAAGATCGTCGCGATTGCACATTCTGACTTCTCACAGCTGAGCTGCTGTTTCTTTGTTTTTTGGTAATGAGAGAGTTAATTTTTCCTAGCTCTTTGCTAAGGCTAGGTGCAGCCTCGCCCGGCTGCTTTTGATTATGTTCTAATTAGTTTCCTTTATATTTCTGCCAGTCTGGGTGTTAGATGCCGGTGAAAGCATTCATATAGTTTAGCAGACTGGATCGGTTCTGGGAATACTTAAGCTAAGAGCTCCTTAGTTGTTTTTACTCTAAAGGTACTGCCACACTAAACAATCCCGCTAGCGATCACGATAACGACGCATACTAATGCGATCGCTAGCGGGATTGTTTCTATATCGCTAAATGCTGCCACATTTAGCGATATCGTTAACGACGCTATCGCCGTTAGCGATCTTCTTAACGACTTTAGCGGTACAAAAGTACCGCTAAATCGCTAAGAAAAGGTGCCACACAGCGATTAAATACTTACCCAGCGGGAGCGCCGACGAGAAAATAGGGTCCGGAGCGATTCCAGCGACGAGCGAGATCACAGCAGGAAGCTCGTCGCTGGAAGCTGCCGCACTGAACAATATCGCTAACGGGATCGCTAAATAGTGACTTTTTTAGCGATCCGTTAGCGATATTGTTTAGTGTGGCATACCCTTTACAGCTTATAGTTTATCTCTGAGACCTAAGGTGTTCCTACTGTGTGTGAGTGTTGTATGTAAGACTTTATTTACTTTATTTCTTATCTTTCTTGTATGTCTTTCTGTTCATTAACCGTTACCCGGTCATTCCCTTTGGTGGTATTCAGGGTCCTTCTTAGGACTAGAATACAGTTGGCAGGGATTGATAGGAGACAGGGTTTACGCTGGTGGCCTGGACCTCTGTACCTTTAACAGTACCTCCAGGTTGAGGGATTAGTTAGGACCCCAGTTAGGGTCAGCTTAGACCCCGGTCACCCTCTAGCCGGAGACAGCGTATAACGGATTCCGTTTTGACCCACTGGACTTTCTGTCAGGTAAATCTATGTTATCATATAGCTATGCGCATGTTATATAGTATGTTGCCCTTTTGATATAGATTATTGTCATCACATATATATATCTGCTATACAGCGTGACAATAGGCGTCTTATTGACGCCTCTCTATTATTAACTGGGCTTAATATCACCTTACAATAGCAAGTTGATATTAACCCCTTATTACCCCATATCACACCGCTACAGGGGAGTGGGAAGAAAGGGGCTAAGTGCCGGAATTGGTGCATCGTACAGATGCGCCAATTCTGGGGCGGCTGGGTGCTGGTATTTTTAGCCAGGGGGGGCGCCAATATCCATGGCCCCTTCCTAGGCTATGAATATCAGCCCGCAGCTGTCTGCCTAGCCTTTCTGGCTATATATTATAGGGGGTCCCCACGTCATTTTTTTTGGGGGGGTCCCCCTATTTTAATAGCCAGTGAAGGCTAGCTGCGGGCTGATATTCATAGCCTGGGAAGATCCATGTGTATTAACCCCTTCCCCGGCTAGAAATATTGGCCCCGGCTGTCAGCTTTCCCCCTCTGGAGCAGAAAATTGTGCGGGAGCCCACGCCATTTTTTTTCCTATTTTTTTTTATTAACTATTGCGTTATTTTGTGTGTGTGTGCGCGTGTGTGTCTTTAACTATTTATGTACCATTTTATCTATCTATCTACCTATATATCTTTCTGTCTATATATCTATCTTTCTATATATATTTCTAACTATCTATTATCCATCTATCTATGTATTTTCTATCTATCTATCTATATCTATCTATCTATCTATCTATCTATCTATCTATCTATCTATCTATCTATCTATCTATCTATCTATATCTATCTATATCTAACTAGTATATTATCTATCTATGGCCAGCGTCACACTTGCGAGTGTGATGCAAGTAAGTCGCACAACTTTCTCGCGTCAACACCAGGCACGGTATTTCTATGCAGCCGCACACTCGGGTCCTAGAGCGGCCGACTGTGCCGGGTGTTGATGCGAGAAAGTCGTGCGACTTACTCGCATCACACTCGCAAGTGTGACGCCGGCCTATCTCTATCTGTGTGTGTGTAATGGAGTGTGGGTTGGACAAATGTAAAAGAGGAGGTTGGACAAGAAATGACATCACAAATCTTTTTTTTTGTTAAACAACATATCTTTATTTAGCTGTCAAAACCGCATACAAAACCGCATGAGAAAAACCGCGTCAAAACCGCGTCAAAACCGCATCTGCGGTTTCTGCCAAGAGGTGCGATTTCGGCGTGGAAAAATCCACAGGCAAATCCGCAATGTGTGCACAGGCCCTTATTATATCATGGTTTAACACAGAACATAAAAACAAATAAAAAACACACCGAGAAAATGAATGTATATATGGCACACAGGTATATGGTCAGTGAATAATAACACAGTTCAACATGAAATTTCTATTTACCAACAGCATACAAAATAAATATAATGTTCAGAAGATAATAATAAGGTTCAATATAAACTTTCTATCCACCAAGAGACAATAAAACACTACAATAAATTAATTGTGGAATAAAAAAGTGAGTATAAATTATATCAGAAATTTTTTTATCCCATACCTTATTTTACTTGCTAGTGCAATAAAGTGCAAAATGTGCTGATAATCAGAGCAATCCCTTTAATTTGTTTAAAAAACAGATACAAGTTCATGTGTAATAAAGTGCAAAGTGTGCTGGCAATCAGAGCAATTCCTTTAATTATTTAAAGCAACCTGAAACATGTGCAAATTTGCAAAACTAAAGTGCTGATGCTAATGTGCTAACTACAAATTATGAAAAAACCTTCAGCATTAAAACTGAAATCACCACACAAGTGCAAATAATGCTATAAAGTGGTAATCATCGCTCTGGATTCCCTTGTAGTTATCCCTTACTAATTATACAAGTTAATATGTGAAAAATTCAAAGCACTAAGTGCAATTAGTGAGAAAAGGCTCACAGCAGAATGACAGAACAAAGACACCTGCACTAAATTATTTGCTCTCAAATCGTGATCCCAGCAAAAGTGTCTCTTCCTTAGGGAAATACCCTAACACTGGCCAAATATTACTGATATCGCCACATAGAAAACCATAAAATACAAATCAACACTCCTAATTCATTACCTTTATAAGGATTCAAACTGTCAGGCAAGAGATGTGTATAACGCTCACTGACGCGCATTTTAGAATTACTCCTTCGTCCCCTGAAAGGGGCCCATAGCAGCTTGGTGTGAGCCGCCCTCCTAGAGCAGTGGGGTACTCGAATCCGAGCCTATTAACTTTTATGGGGAATATCTCAGCAGCACAGCTCGGTCCGTGGCCCTGGGCGCTCACCCGTAGTGTGGGATATTTACAGGGGAGTTGAATGTTGGTATGGGGATTCGTTACACCACCTGTATTACCTGGTCAGGGTGACCAGCGCTGCTATGCAGATCCACTGAAGGGTTGGTGTTGTGCAGCTAAATGTTAGGCCTCCCACAGGTGAGGCTGAGTCCTTCAGGGCAGCTAGATGTGTAGGGATGCAGGACGGACGGGGACCCGACAGTTAGGGGTAAGAAGAGGGACACACACACAAGTCACTTTGGTATCTTTACTCAAGATGTTGCAGGCACTCCCCGGAGCACTGTAGGGTGAAGGGTGCACATCCAAATTCTCCCACTGAGTAGGTGTGTGGCCTCCTGTTCCTTGCCTTACTGTAATAAAGTCCTGGCCTGCATGAAGCTGGGCCTAACTTAGTCTCCGTCCTGCACCTGGCTGACCTTGTGGTTGGACCTTCCCTTGAAGTACACAGTGCCTACTTGCAGGTACCTACTTGCCGGACTCCGTCCTACTGGCCCGGTTACGTATCAGCTCTGTGGTAATCCTGGGACCTGTAGTCCTCCAGGAACTCCGGTGTTCTCCTAATGGGTCGTAGTGATCCCTATAGGCTCGGACCCCGGCGTCCTGTAAATACTTGTTGAGGTGAGCTATTAAGGCTCCTCTGCCTCTTTAACTTCTCTTTCCACTTGCCTTCGGCCTACTCGGGCCCCCACATGATTACACACACTGGCAGATGGTGGGCTGCCTCTTCGCCGCTCTCTGAGCGTCAGCACGCTCTAGGCTCTCAACTTGAGCTCTGGAGTCCCTTACTGCAAACTCCACTCGTCTGCTCTGTCTGCAGACTACTCACTTGTCTCAGCCCTGACTAGACTGGAATGGATTTTACTCCACTCTACTAGACTCCACTCTATTGAACTGAACTGCAGGCTGCAGACTTCAGTCTGACTGAACTCTGTCTTTGCTCTCTCTAAACAGACTGAACTTTACCTTGCTGCAGACTGCAGCCTTCAGACTGACTGACTTTTCCTGTCTTCACACTCCTTTTATATGTCTATACAGCTCCTTCTGGTGGTCTTAGGGATGGATGAAGGTGTGTGTATGCATTGGGACCTCTAGTGGTTAAATCTTTCAGTGCACACTTCCAGGAGATGTGGGAATCTCAGCACAGCTGGGCTCCACAGGTGTGCCGCTATTAGCGACATTCCACTGGCTGGGGGCCGCTGGAACCAGGGTCGGATTAAGAACATGATGGGCCTGGAGCTGAAGGGGCGGGCAAGTGGTGGGGCAAGGGGTGGGGCCAAACACGGCAATTCACAAAGGCCAAAATGTAACGTAAAAGATATAAACAAAGTAAATATATGATACATGCCTAATATAAATACAGTGGATATAGAAAGTCTGTTATGTTATGCTTGCAAATTCCTCAATTGTAGAATCAAGATTAAGCTCATTCAGCAATCTATTTTCAATACATAACAGAGAGAGGGCATTTAAACGCTCCTGGCCCATTCTAGTATATGGTGCAGCATTAAATGTCCCATAGTAATATAGGGCAACATTGAGAGGCCCATTCTAGTATATAGCGCAGCATTGAATGGCCCATAGTATATATAGCGCAGCATAGAATGGCCCATAGTATATATAATGCAGCATTGAGAGGCCCATATAGCGCAGCATTGCATGGCCCATAGTATATATAGCGCAGCATTGCATGGCCCATAGCATATATATAGCGCAGCATTGAATGGCCCATAGTATATATAATGCAGCATTGAGAGGCCCATATAGCGCAGCATTGCATGGCCCATAGTATATATAGCGCAGCATTGAATGGCCCATAGTTGCGCAGCATTGAATGGCCCATAATATATATAATGCAGCATTGAGAGGCCCATATAGCGCAGCATTGAATGGCCCATAGTATATATAGCGCAGCATTGAATGGCCCATAGTATATATAGCGCAGCATTGAATGGCCCATAGTTGCGCAGCATTGAATGGCCCTGTAAGCTTTTCAGGGGATATAGCTCTGGGATCGCCGTCTGGGTAGACAGAGTGGCACGGAAACAGTTCATTCAGACAGCAGTTCTGGTGAAAACTGGCCGCAACCAGCTTTATTAAAGTCCACAGCAAACAGATATAAAACAAATCATAAACAGAAGACCTAGGCTTGTCTAGCCACTTACTACACTTAGATAGATTTCCCTATCTATCCGGGTCCCGACTCTAACAGCCGGGGCCAAAACAACACATATGTTCAGCATTTACCAGCATTTACCAGCATTTACCAGCATGGAGGTTCACAGAGTCTCCTCCTTGTGTCTGAAGGCACCTTCAACGTCCAGACTTGAGAGAGCTCCCCTCCTATTCAGCAGTTATCCGCATGGATTCTCACAGAGACTACTCCTGTGTCCGGGTACATCGAGCACCCAGACTGAGATAGCTCAAACTCCTGGAGACACCTTCTGTGCCTGGACCCCTCCTGTGTCCAGACTAAACGTGCTCTCTGACTGTGTTCGCAGACACCTACTTCTGGTCTCCTAATTAACAGCTGAATGGTTTCAGGCCTGAGCTGCAAGTGTGTGCTGAATGTAAGGTGTAGTGACCTTTCTCTACCACTAGGTTTACAAAGCCACACATTTCCCTTATACCATACAGCACAGTACCTAGGTGAAATGTACACCCCATTCGACACATATTCCTTCACTGTCTCACATATCCCCTCCCTCTTCTCCAGACCGGAGGGCTGGTCATCCAGACCGGAGGGCTGGTCAACAATCCAAAAGAGACAGCGAACTCTGGACCAGTCATGGCCTTCATCAGCTTCATCTTCACTACTATCATCTGTATCTTCACCTGAGCCATAGCCAACGTCAGCTTTCTCTTCATCTGAAGCATCCGCACTACCCTGTACCCTCCCAGGCCTATGCTCTCTGCGGGCCTCGGGTATCCTGCACGGTTTCATCTTGACCTTAGGGCCGGGCTCAGTTTCAATATAGTGCCTGGCCAGAGAAGTACGACCCGGCACATCAGAACACTTCTGCTGACTCTTCCTCAGAAACTCACGTACCTCCTGTCCCTGGTGCACTGACCATGTGTCACCAACTATCACAGAAGGTATAGGGGGTTTTTCACTTTTCTCCAGTTCCCCTTGAACCTTCTTTACTTCATTGAGCTTCTCCAGAAGATGCTCATGGCTCTCATCACGCTCCTTCATCACAGTTTGGAGTTTTTTCTGAGAAGTAATCAATTCATCTTGTACCTGTTGGCCGTCCTTTATGTCTTCAGCCCCTTCTTCAGGCTCTTCTGGTAGGACATGCTCAGAAGCCCTACCGTCAGTCTTACATTCTACTTCTTCATTCACATCATTATGGTCTCCAATATCTCCATTTATTCCAGCTTTCAAGTTCTCCTTGATAGCTGCATCTGTATACTCAGAACCCGCCGGATTCTTCTCTTCCACCACGTTCTGCATCCCATCTGAGCTCCCGTGTGTCTGCAGCGGCAACGGAGTGACACACCGCTTTTCCCATTTATTGGGACGTGGCTCCGATGTAGACTCCATGAAAGTGCGCTTGAGCTCACCAACGCCAGCCTGATGTCTCAAAATCTCATCTTGTGACTTATCCAGATCCTTGGTATCACTCGGGAACACCGCTGGGGCTCCGGGCGCCGAACTTCCAGCCTGAGCTTCACGAGTTGCGGCTACTGATCCGGACCGTAACCCGTCCACGCCGCTGTCTTCGGCAGAAACAGATTCCTGGACAGAGTCAGTCCCCATATCTTCAGTCTTGTTCCTCACAGCTTCACTTGAGACCTCAGCTTCTGATGAGGCATCTGGCTTGGTGACCACCACTTCCATGGCTTTTTCCACCTCTGAAGCATTACCTTCAGAGTCCTGGGCAGGATGCAGCTCCATACCATACATTGATAACTTCTCCTCTTCAACAGCATCCACTTGTGCTGTTTTCAGTTTCAGAGTCCTGCCTTTAAAGCTCAGCTCTCCTCCTTTCACCTTAGTCTTCGCCAGGGAACCGGCCAACTGTAAAACATCTTCAGATGCCATCTTCTGTCCGGCTGTAAGGTCAGCATCAGCTTTCTTCTCAGGACTCTCAACCTCCTCTGCTACCATGCCTTCCTCATTTGCACTGGTTGCTTTATGGTCATCAGATGATTCACTATCACTACCACTATCCCTGTCTGACCCCTTTTTCTCAGCCACACCTGGCTCACTGTCAGGGCTATACACTTCATTTTCATTCACATCCTGCTCACTGTCAGGGTTATACAATTCATTTTCATTCACATCCTGCTCACTGTCAGGGTTATACAATTCATTTTCATTCACATCCTGATCTGGAACCTTAGTTAACATGTCATCCACAACATTAACTTCACCATCTGGTCCCTCAAGTATGTGACTATGTGACAACCCCAGCACTATACTTCTATATAGCTCAGGTACTAGGAGCTGACTCACGACCTCTCCCTGGACTTCAGTGTCCCTATACAATAGGCTATTGTCCATGGCAGCATGAGGAAACCTCTCCTCAGAGCCAGGCTCCTGGGAAACCTCATTTAGAACATTTATATTTTCCTGGGCCGTTTTAAGAGAGGGGTCTCGCCACTGCTCCCTCTCAAAATTGTCACAGGACACAGGTAAGTAAGGGACACTCGGTTCCCGAGAACCACCATCCTCGTCTCCCAACATCACCTGCAAAGGAATTTCATCACTATCACAGTCATCATTATCATCAATATCATTATCATGATTATGATCAGTATCATCATCACTATCATGATCATCATCATTATCATTATCAGCATCAGCATCATTATCATGGTCATCATCATTATCATGATCATCATCATCATCATCATCATTATCATTATCATCATCATCATCATCATCATCATCATTATCACATAAGTTTAACGGCCCACTAGCATTGTGTTCCGCCCCTCGGGACTGCGCACCCTCAGTAGGAGCTTCATCACACTGTCCATCAGAAACATTTCTCCCCCAGAGACCCTTAGATCGGGGAAAGTCATTACCCAATATGACGGGGTGCACCAGGTTCTTCACTACCCCCACTTCATATGAAACCTCCCTGAGTTTGGGGACCAAGTCCACGGCAGTCTCTGGGTAGACTTTGGTGTCTCCATGGATGCACACCATACTCGGGTGCTTATCAGGGATGAAGTCCCTATCAATCAGGCTGTCCCATACGGAAGTCACTGGACTCTCTGAGTCCAAGAGGGCCTGTGCTGGGCAGTCATTTACAACCACCGGGGACCCCTGTGGTCCAGTCTCTTCGGCTGAGGTGGACACACACACAGGCTCTGCGCAGGGAGAGAGGGGTCCGCCAACATCACAACACATAGGCTCCCCCTCTATTGGACAGTTGGCTGCAATTTCACGACATCTCCAACACTGTCCATCACACTCTCCCACCCATATGTCCCCTCGGGCCTGAACCCGCTTATCAGCATACCCCATGTCCCCAACAGCTGGAACGCTCTTACCGCGAGAGTTCAGCGTCCGGGAACTCTGAAGTGACGACCTCTCAGACGGCTGGTCACGGAGACAGTCTTTGCTGGCGAAGGCCTTCTCCATCAGGCTGACCAGACGATTGGCGTCCTGGTGGTCTCCTTGTCCGACCTCTGGCTGTACCCCAAGAGGACATGCTCGGGTGTAGCGGTTCACTATCACCTTTTCAACTCCATAATCAGGTTTGCTTACTGCAGACTCCCAACTGCATCTCCAGTCATGAACTCCCCTGGCACGGGCTGTCACCGTAACACCCAGCCGGGTACGAATCTCCGCTTTCAGCTTGGCATAGTCTTGGCTGTCCTGCTCGCTCAGGTCAGCATAGGCCATTTGGGGTTCTCCAATCAGATAGGGTGCGACCATCATGGCCCACTCAGATAGGGGCAGATTCTCCTTCTCTGCCAGTCTCTCAAACCTAGTGAGATATACCTCCACATCATCACGAGGTGTCATCTTTTTCAGGGACCGTCTTACCGCCTTCTTTACAGCGGACAATGCAGGTGACTTTGCCACATTACTTCGGGACGCGGCACCGAAATCCTTTTTTTGTGCTGCCATCCGCTCAACAAATAACCGGTTATTCTCCTGCTGCTGCTGCAGGAATTGCTGCTGGGCCTGCTGCATGCGCTGCTGGTGCTGCAGGCGCTGCTGCTCCATGCTTCGCTGGGCCTGGACCAGGTACTCAACGAGCTCCTCCATACTGCCGGACTTATCCGTCTCAACCACGGCAGTCTTATGTTGCACATTAACTTGCGCCATTTGTTCAAACAGCGCCTCCATGCTGTCAGACTTCTCTGTCTCAACAACGGCAGTCTTCACTCAAGACATACACACTCCACAGTCTTTTCCACAGAAAAATTCAGCTCTGCTGTGCAGACACTTTTTTTTTTTTATCTCTGCAAACTCTATTAGGGCCACTGTCTCTTTAAGACTGCTCCAATAGACGTTTCTCCTTTGCTGCTGCACACTCCACAGTCTTTTCCACAACAAGTTCAGCTTTGCTGTGCAGACACACTTTTTTTTTTTTTTTTCCTCTTTTGCAAACTCTATTAGGGCTACTGTCTCTTTAAGACTGCTCCAATAGACGTTTCTCTTGACACACTTTTTTTTTTTTCTCTGCTGCTATTTCAACAGACTTCACCTTTATTGCTGTCTCTAAGCCACTGTGCTGCATGCACATTCCAGCACCATTTGTATCAGCCACTGTGCTGCCCCAGCATTCTCCGCCAATTGTAAGCTTTTCAGGGGATATAGCTCTGGGATCGCCGTCTGGGTAGACAGAGTGGCACGGAAACAGTTCATTCAGACAGCAGTTCTGGTGAAAACTGGCCGCAACCAGCTTTATTAAAGTCCACAGCAAACAGATATAAAACAAATCATAAACAGAAGACCTAGGCTTGTCTAGCCACTTACTACACTTAGATAGATTTCCCTATCTATCCGGGTCCCGACTCTAACAGCCGGGGCCAAAACAACACATATGTTCAGCATTTACCAGCATTTACCAGCATTTACCAGCATGGAGGTTCACAGAGTCTCCTCCTTGTGTCTGAAGGCACCTTCAACGTCCAGACTTGAGAGAGCTCCCCTCCTATTCAGCAGCTATCCGCATGGATTCTCACAGAGACTACTCATGTGTCCGGGGTACATCGAGCACCCAGACTGAGATAGCTCAAACTCCTGGAGACACCTTCTGTGCCTGGACCCTCCTGTGTCCAGACTAAACGTGCTCTCTGACTGTGTTCGCAGACACCTACTTCTGGTCTCCTAATTAACAGCTGAATGGTTTCAGGCCTGAGCTGCAAGTGTGTGCTGAATGTAAGGTGTAGTGACCTTTCTCTACCACTAGGTTTACAAAGCCACACATTTCCCTTATACCATACAGCACAGTACCTAGGTGAAATGTACACCCCATTCGACACATATTCCTTCACTGTCTCACAGGCCCATAGTATATATAATGCAGCATTGAGAGGCCCATATAGCGCAGCATTGCATGGCCCATAGTATATATAGCGCAGCATTGCATGGCCCATAGTATATATAGCGCAGCATTGAATGGCCCATAGTATATATAATGCAGCATTGAATGGCCCATAGTTGCGCAGCATTGAATGGCCCATAGTATATATAATGCAGCATTGAATGGCCCATAGTTGCGCAGCATTGAATGGCCCATAGTATATATAATGCAGCATTGAGAGGCCCATATAGCGCAGCATTGCATGGCCCATAGTATATATAATGCAGCATTGAATGGCCCATAGTATATATAGCGCAGCATTGCATGGCCCATAGTATATATAATGCAGCATTGAGAGGCCCATATAGCGCAGCATTGAATGGCCCATAGTATATATAGCGCAGCATTGAATGGCCCATAGTATATGTGTCGCAGACACTACTCATGGCCCATAATTAAACGCAGAATTTGCATGGCCTAGTAATGTAGGCTGATGAATTGGCCACCATAGTATATAAAGCACACATTTAGACCATACAGCCAGACCTAGTTGAATGCCCCATTACAATATCGCTCACTTGCAGGCCCATAGTATATATAATGCAGCATTGATGGCCCTATATAGCGCAGCATTGCATGGCCCATAGTATATATAGCACAGCATTGATGGCCCATAGTATATATAATGCAGCATTGAATGGCCCATAGTATATATAATGCAGCATTGAATGGCCCATAGTTTAGCGCAGCATTGAATGGCCCATAGTATATATAATGCAGCATTGAATGGCCCATATTGCGCAGCATTGAATGGCCCATAGTATATATAATGCAGCAAGCATATGCATTGCTGCCATAGTATATATAGCACAGCATTGCATGGCCCATAGTATATATAATGCAGCATTGAAGGCCCATATAATGCAGCATTGAATGGCCCATAGTATATATAGCCAGCATTGAATGGCCCATAGTATATATAATGCAGCATTGCAAGGCCCAATATAGCGCAGCATTGAATGGCCCATAGTATATATAGCGCAGCATTGAATGGCCCATAGTATATATAATGCAGCATTGAGAGGCCCATATATAGCGCAGCATTGAATGGCCCATAGTATATATCGCAGCATTGATGGCCCATATATAGCAGCATTGCATGGCCCATAGTATATATACGCAGCATTGAATGGCCCATAGTTTAGCGCAGCATTGAATGGCCCATATATATATAATGCAGCATTGAATGGCCCATATATAGCGCAGCATTGCATGGCCCATAGTATATATAGCGCAGCATTGAATGGCCCATTTAGTATATAATATGCAGCATTGAGAGGCCCATATAGCGCAGCATTGCATGGCCCATAGTATATATAGGGCAGCATTGAGAGGCCCATTCTAGTATTTATAATGCAGCATTGAGAGGCCCATATAGCGCAGCATTGCATGGCCCATAGTATATATAGGGCAGCATTGAGAGGCCCATATAGCGCAGCATTGCATGGCCCATAGTATATATAGGGCAGCATTGAGAGGCCCATTCTAGTATATAGCGCAGCATTGAATGGCTCATAGTATATATAATGCAGCATTGAGAGGCCCATATAGCGCAGCATTGCATGGCCCATAGTATATATAGGGCAGCATTGAGAGGCCCATTCTAGTATATAGCGCAGCATTGAATGGCCCATAGTATATATAGCGCAGCATTGAGAGGGCCTCTCAATGCTGCCCTATATTACTATGGGCCATTCAATGCTACTGATGGAATTTGTCAGAAACCACACACTTTACAACACAAACCTGTGCAGAGACTTCAGGATTCTCCATCTGCTTTCACTGTAATCTGGCTGGGATTCTTGTAACAGCACACACACCTCTGCCTGCCTGTCTCTACCTCTCTCCTCCAGACTGGGACCGTCACTACAACACACTGAACACAGGGCAGGATGCCAATAGGCAAAGATGTAAGAAGACAGTGCATGTATGAGGACAAGTGAAAGGTGAGCTGTGACTGGCTGCTCTGTGGTCACATGTTCTGCCTTCATTTACATCCTGCTTCTGTATTGGGTGAATGAGATAACGCTGTGCTGCTGCCGACTCCTCTCCTACAGTACTTTCAGCAGCAGCTTTCCTCTCTCCCCCTCCAGCACACAGTCTCTCCTGGCTCCTCCCCTCCCCCTCCACCACCAGGCTGACGTCAGCAGCACAGGGAAGGGAGGAGAGCAGAGAGCAGCCGCGGATGGGCCTATCTCTAACAAGGGGCCTGGAGCTGCAGCTCCATCAGCCCCTACGTTAATCCGGCCCTGGCTGGAACAGTGGGGGCCCTAGGCAACTGCTGGCCATTATGCCAGCAGGTGTCAGAGCCTGGGCCCACTGGAGAATCCTCCGATTCTCCGGTGGGCCAGTCCGACTCTGAACCCAGGTACTGGATGGGCCCAGGAATATCCACTTCACGTAATTAATTTTGTCCTCCCATTCTAGTTTCTAAAGCATTGAATGCAAGGCCTGCCCTGCACCAAGTCATATGCACCCCAATAAGCCGTTGAACGTACATACTGGATGGGCCCAGGAAAATCCACTTCACATTATTAATTTTGTAATCCCATTCTGTTTTCTTATGCATTGACTGCAAGGCCTGCCCTGCTACCAAGTCATATGCACCCCAATAAGCCTTTGAACCCACATACTGGATGGGCCCAGGAAAATCCACTTCACATTAATTATTTGTCCTCCCATTCCCTTTTCTTATGCATTGACTGCAAAGCTTGCCCTGCTACCAAGTCATATGCACCCCAATTTTAAGCCTTTGAACCCCGGTACTGGATGGGCCTAGGAAAATCCACTTCACATTATTCATTTTGTCCTCCCAATCTGGTTTCTTTTGCATTGACTGCAAGGCCTGCACTGCTGCCAAGTCATATGCACCCCAATAAGCCTTTGAACCCAGGTACTGGATGGGACCAGGAAAATCCACTTCACATTATTCATTTTGTTCTCCCATTCCCTTTACTTATGCATTGACTGCAAGGCTTGTACTCCTACCTAGTCATATGCACACCAATAAGCCTTTGAACCCAGGTAGTAGATGGGTCCAGGAAAATCCACCTCACATTATTCATTTGAACCCACATAATGCATGGGCCCAGGAATATCCACATCACATAATTCATTTTGTCCTCCCATTCTAGTTTCTAATTCATTGACTGCAAGGCCTGCCCTGCTACCAAGTCATATGCACCCCAATAAGCCCTTGAACTCAGGTACTGGATGGGCCCAGGAAAATCCACCTCACATTATTCATTCATTTTGTCCTCCCATTCTGTTTTTTTTTTTGCATTGACTGCAAGGCCTGCCCTGCTACCGAGTCATATGCACCCCAATAAGCCCAATCCTCCCCTTGGAAGAAACATGGAGGAGGGCCTCTTAACAAAAAATGTACAATTAAAAAGGAGCGTGTCTCCTAGACTTGGAATGCCCATTCCCACTAAGTAACATAGTAACATAGTAACATAGTTATTAAGGTTGAAGGAAGACTTTAAGTCCATCTAGTTCAACCCATATCCTATCCTAACCTGCCCTAACATGTTGATCCAGAGGAAGGCAAAAAAAACCCAAGTAGCAAACAGTAAGCCTCACATTGGGGAAAAAAATTCCTTCCCGACTCCACATACGGCAATCAGACTAGCTCCCTGGATCAACGCAGTATCTAGGAATCTAGTGAATATAGCCTCTAATATTATACTTTTCAAGAAAGGCATCCAGTCCCTTCTTAAATTTTAGTAGGGAATCACTCATTACAACATTAGACGGCAGAGAGTTCCATAGTCTCACTGCTCTTACAGTAAAGAATCTGCGTCTGTGATTATGGCTAAACCTTCTTTCCTCCAGACGTAGAGGATGCTCCCTTGTCCCCGTCACAGGTCTAAGAGTAAAAAGATCATTAGAAAGGTCTTTGTACTGTCCCCTCATATATTTATACATTATAATAAGATCACCCCTAAGCCTTCGTTTTTCCAAACTAAATAACCCCAAGTGTAATAACCTGTCTTGGTATTGCAGACCCCCCAGTTCTCTAATAACCTTGGTCGCTCTTCTCTGCACCCGCTCCAGTTCAGCTATGTCTTTCTTATACACCGGAGACCAGAACTGCACACAGTATTCTAAGTGTGGTCACACCAGTGACTTGTATAGAGGTAAAATTATGTTCTCCTCATGAGCATCTATGCCTCTTTTAATGCATCCCATTATTTTATTTGCCTTGGCAGCAGCTGCCTGACATTGGCCACTAAATGTGAGTTTGTCGTCCACCCATACACCCAGGTCTTTTTCAGTGACAGTTTTGCCCAGTGTTTTACAATTAAGCACATAATTATACATCTTGTTTGTTCTACACAAGTGCATGACCTTAAATTTATCCCCATTAAAGCTCATTTGCCATTTATCAGCCCAAGCTTCTAGTTTACATAAATCCTCCTGTAATATAAAATTGTCCTCCTCTGTATTTATTACCCTGCAGAGTTTAGTGTCATCTGCAAATATTGACATACTACTCTGTATGCCCCCTACAAGGTCATTAATAAATATTTTAAAGAGAAGCGGCCCCAATACTGACCCCTGTGGTACCCCACTGCTAACCGTGACCCAGTCCGAGTGTGCTCCATTAATAACTACCCTTTGTTTTCTATCCATGAGCCAGTTATTAACAAACTTACACATATTTTCCCCTATCCCCATTGTTCTCATTTTATGTATCAACCTTTTGTGTGGCACTGTATCAAAAGCTTTTGAGAAGTCCATGAACACCACGTCCACTGCATTCCCTTGGTCCAGTCCTGAACTTACCCCTTCATAAAAGCTTATCAGATTAGTCTGACAAGAACGGTCCCTTGTAAACCCATGCTGATACTGTGTCATGAGGTTATTCAGCCTCAGATACTCCAATATAGTATCCCTTAAAAAACCCTCCAGGATTTTACCCACAGTAGATGTTAAGCTCACTGGCCTATAATTTCCAGGTTCAGTTTTTGCCCCCTTTTTGAATATTGGCACCACATTTGCTATACGCCAGTCCTGTGGTACAGACCCCGTTATTATGGAATCTTTAAAGATTAAAAATAATGGTCTATCAATGACTGTACTTAATTCCTGCAGTACTCGGGGGTGTATCCCATCCGGGCCCGGGGATTTGTCAATTTTAGTGATTTTTAGACGCCGCCGTACTTCCTGCTGGGTTAAGCAGGTGACATTTCTTTATTTTTCTTTCTTTATTTTTTTTTATATAGCGCTAACATATTCCGCAGCGCTCTACAGTTTGCACACATTATCATCACTGTCCCCGATGGGGCTCACAATCTAGATTCCCTATCAGTATGTTTTTTGGAGTGTGGGAGGAAACCGGAGTACCCGGAGGAAACCCACGCAAACACGGGGAGAACATACAAACTCCTTGCAGATGTTGTCCTAGGTGGGATTCGAACCCAGGACTCCAGCGCTGCAAGGCTGTAGTGCTATCCACTGAGCCACCGTGCTGCTCTTTAATGGAGAAATTTTTTTATCACTGATTATGTTATCTGTCATGGGATTTTCTTGTGTGAATACAGTTGAAAAAAAGTCATTTAGCATATTGGCTTTTTCTTCATCCTCATCCACCATTTCACCCAGACTATTTTTAAGGGGACCAACACTATAATTTTTTATTTTCTTGCTATTTATGTAGTTAAAGAATATTTTGGGATTATTTTTACTTTCTCTGGCAATGAGTCTCTCTGCCTCAATCTTTGCTGTCTTGATTTGCTTTTTACAGAATTTATTCAGTCTTCTGTATTTATTTAATGCCGCATCACTAACTACAGTCATGGCCAAAAGTTTTGAGAATGACACAAATATTAATTTTTACAAAGTCTACTGCTTCACTTTTTCTAATGGCAATTTGCATATACTCCAGAATGTTATAAAGAGTGATCAGCTTAACAGCAATTACTTGCAAAGTCAATATTTGGCTAGAAAATGAACTTTATCCCCCAAAACACATTTCAACATCATTGCAGCCCTGCCTTAAAAGGACCAGCTAACCTCTTTTCAGTGATTGCTCCATTAACACAGGTGTGGGTGTTGATGATGACATGGCTGGAGATCAATCTGTCATGATTAAGTAAGAATGACACCACTGGACACTTTAAAAGGAGGCTGGTGCTTGGCATCATTGTTTCTCTTTTGTTAACCATGGTTATCTCTAAAGAAACACGTGCAGTCATCATTGCAATGCACAAAAATGGCCTAACAGGGAAGAGTATCGCAGCTAGAAAGATTGCACCTCAGTCAACAATCTATCGCATCATCAAGAACTTCAAGGAGAGAGGTTCCATTGTTGCCAAAAAGGCTCCAGGGCGCCCAAGAAAGACCAGCAAGCGCCAGGACTGTCTCTTAAAAGTGTTTCAGCTGCGGGATCGGGCTACCAGCAGTGCAGAGCTTGCTCAGGAATGGCAGCAGGCAGGTGTGAGTGCATCTGCACGCACTGTGAGGCGGAGACTCTTGGAGCAAGGCCTGGTCTCAAGGAGGGCAGCAAAGAAGCCACTTCTCTCCAGAAAAAAACATCATGGACAGACTGATATTCTGCAAAAGGTACAGGCAGTGGACTGCTGAGGACTGGGGTAAAGTTATTTTCTCTGATGAATCCCCTTTTCGATTGTTTGGGACATCAGGAAAACGCCTCATTCGGAGAAGACAAGGTGAGCACTACCACCAGTCTTGTCTCATGCCAACTGTTAAGCATCCTGAAACCATTCATGTGTGGGGTTGCTTCTCAGCCAAGGGAATCGGCTCTCTCACAGTCTTGCCTAAAAACACAGCCATAAATAAAGAATGGTACCAGAATGTCCTCCAAGAGCAACTTCTCCCAACACTCCAAGAGCAGTTTGGCGATCAACAATGCCTTTTCCAGCATGATGGAGCACCTTGCCATAAAGCAAAGGTGATAACTAAATGGCTCAGGGAACAAAACATAGAAATTTTGGGTCCATGGCCTGGAAACTCCCCAGATCTTAATCCCATTGAGAACTTGTGGTCAATCATCAAGAGACGGGTGGACAAACAAAAACCTAAAAATTCTGACAAAATTAAAGCATTGATTGTGCAAGAATGGACTGCTATCAGTCAGGATTTGGTCCAGAAGTTGATTGAGAGCATGCCAGGGAGAATTGCAGAGGTCCTGAAGAAGGGTCAACACTGCAAATATTGACTTGCTGCATTAACTCATTCTAACTGTCAATATAAGCTTTTGTTACTCATATGTTTGCAATTATATTTCTGTCTGTGATAAAAACATCTGTCAAACACACACATAAAAACCAGAGGGCAGCAGATCATGTGAAAATATAATATTTGTGTCATTCTCAAAACTTTTGGCCATGACTGTACTTGCTTTAATTCCCTAAACGCTTTCTTTTTGTCCCTTATTGCGCCCCTTACAGCTCTATTTAGCCATAGTGGTTTCCTCCTAATTCTAGCATGTTTATTCCCATAGGGTATATACTGTGCACAGGTCCTATTCAGGATGCTAATAAACGTCTCCCATTTTCTTTGTGTATTTTTATGTCTCAGGATATCGTCCCAGTTTATTGCACCAAGATCATCTCTCATCCGTTGGAAATTTGCCTTCCTGAAGTTTAGTGTCCTTGTAACCCCTCGACTACACATCTTATTAAAGGATACATGAAAGCTTATTATTTTGTGATCACTATTACCCAAGTGACCCCCAACCCTTATATTTGATATGCGGTCTGGCCTGTTGGATAATATTAGGTCTAGCAGTGCCCCCCCCTCTTGTTGGGTCCTGAACTAGTTGTGAAAGGTAATTGTCTCTCATAGTTGCCAAAAACTTATTACCTTTGCTGGAACTCAGGTTTCTGTTCCCCAATGTATTTCAGGGTAGTTGAAGTCCCCCATAATAATTACTTCTCCTTGAGTTGCTGCTTCATCTATTTGCTTTACGAGGATATTCTCTGTTGCTTCCATTATTTTAGGAGACTTATAACAAACCCCTATCAGTAATTTATTATTTTTCCCCCCTCCCCTAATCTCCACCCACAGAGACTCTACATCTTCATTAGATTCACAGATATCACACAGGATGGGTTTTAAGGATGATTTTACATATAAACACACACCCCCACCTCTCTTATTTTTACGGTCATTCCTAAACAGACTATAGCCCTGTAAATTAACCGTCCAGTCGTGGCTCTCATCCAGCCAAGTCTCAGATATCCCCACCATGTCATAATTATGTTCCAACAAAATTAATTCTAATTCCGCCATTTTGTTGGTGAGGCTTCTAGCATTAGTATACATGCACTTTATGTATCTCTCTGAACCTCTATTCTTTCTTAAATTATTAACTGTTCTAACCCCACCCCCCATGCCACCCCCACCCCCAATTTCATTATTTGTGCCCTGGTCTCTATCTGCACTGCCTTCCCCTCCTATAAAATGAATACCCTCCCCCCTAGTCCCTAGTTTAAAGACTCCTCCAACCTTCTAGCCATTTTCTCCCCCAGCACAGCTGCACCCTCCCCATTGAGGTGCAGCCCGTCCCTAGCATAGAACCTGTAGCCAACTGAGAAGTCGGCCCAGTTCTCCAGGAACCCAAACCCCTCCTTCCTACACCAATTCTTGAGCCACTTATTAACCTCCCTAATCTCCCGTTGCCTCTCTGGTGTGGCACGTGGTACAGGCAGTATTTCAGAAAATACCACGTTGGAGGTCCTTGCTTTAAGCTTGCAGCCTAATTCCCTGAAATCGTCTTTAAGGACCTTCCACCTACCTATAACTTTGTCATTTGTGCCAATGTGCACCATGACCGCTGGGTCCTCACCAGCCCCTCCCAGTAATCTGTCAACCCGATCAGCGATGTGTCGGACTCGAGCGCCAGGTAGGCAACACACTGTTCGACGATCCCTGTTTTTGTGACAGATTGCCCTATCTGTTCCCCTAATAATTGAGTCCCCCACTTCCAGCACCTGTCTGGCCTGCCCTGCTCTCCTAATTCCCCCCTTACTGGAGCAGACACTCCCCCGGCTTTCAGAGGACATGCCTGGCTGCAGCAGTGCTACCCCTGTACTGACAACCCCCTCATCTGCCAACTTTGCAAACTTATTGGGGTGTGCCAGATCAGGACTAGCCTCCCTGGCTCTCTTCCCTCTACCCCGCTTTCTAACTGTCACCCAGCTTCCTACTTCAGTGTCCTGCAGCTCCACACTAGCATCCCCCCCTCATCTATCCCATTGAGCGTCTGCTCAGTGAGCAGAAGACTCCTTTCCATATTGTCTATTGATCTCAGTGTTGCCAGCTGCACATTTAGATCCAGGATTTGGGCTTCCAAATGCACAACGTGCTCACATCTCACACAGCAGTATGCACCCTCGACCGGCTGTTCAAGGACTGCATACATGTGGCAAGATGTACACTGGATGGCATTGGCAATAGTGGAGCACATATCTAATGGGGATTTCACCAGACAGCAAAGATAAGTAAAAATAAACAAAAAGTAATAATAAAATATAACAGCAATTCAGTAATTCCTCCCTTGGAAACTCCCTGAATCCAAAGTCACTGAATCTCAAGTCACACTTACCACCGTTCGCACTTGCGCACCGGTCACACTCAGCTCGCTCACACTCGCTGAAGCAGAAGATTTAAAGAGATTTTTTTTTTTTTTTTCTCCTTCAACAGCAAATCACCCTGCTGCTCAAATGCACTTCCAAAAAGACTTGAGCCCCAACCAGCTGGCCCTTATAAACCCTTAATTATGAACCCCACCCTTAATAACCCCTTGTGAATATAGCTACACCAAGATTTAAATGCAATATAGTTAACCTTTAAACCTTTAAACACACAGATAGTAAAATAAGAGATTAATCCTTTAGAGAGAAAAATAGGTTAAAAAAGCCCCCAAAAGATAGAACAGGTAGAAAGGCACTCAGCAATCCACAATTCAGCCACTCACACCAATTCACACAGGTATTTGATTAAAGGTTTTTCAAGTGTGTTGGCTGGCAAAGATTTTCTCCTGTGGAGTACACCTCAACCTTTTCCATAACAAGTATTGTACACCCAGCAAAAACACCCACCCTTGTTATGATTTCTACACTGGCTGTAGTAGCACTGAACACGTTAACCCTGGTGATCTAACGTAGCGGTGATGAGACGTGGAGGAAGGCCGGATGAAAACCTATTCCCAATTTAAAGGAGTGGGTCTCCTAGACATGGAATGCCCATACACTAAGTGTACGGGCTGGCCAACATTTTCACCTGTGGGGTACAACTCAACCTTTTCCATAACAAGTTTTTAACAGGCAGCAAAAACACCCACCCTTGTTAGGATTTCGACAGTGGCTGTAGCAGCACATAACATGTTAACACTGGTGATCTACTCGCGGCGGATGATGAGACGTGGAGGAAGGCCTGATTCAAAACTATGCTCAATTTAAAGGAGCGGTCTCCTAGATTTGGAATGGCCATACACTGGCTGGCAAACATTTCCCCCTGGGGGTAGATATCAACATAGTGTGTAAATTTTTTTTGGGGGGGTGATCATAAACATCTTGTAAAACTGTAATGTGATTTTCTACACAGTTGCTGCTGGGAAGGTGCAGGTTTTTAGTAAAAATATGGCTGACGAATCATTGCTTGAAGAACTCAGAAAAAGGGGCATGGTGATGACAGGAATTGGAAAGTACATAATTAATAACAGCAGTGGCTATGGGAGGTATGAGATACAGGATACAGCCTACAATGATTCGTCGTATAGCCACCATCAAGTACCAGAATCGGTTTCATGCCCGTCAGAAAATCAGTGTAACAGATGCGCGTGTCAGACTCGGCCTAAGAAATGCCCGTCCAAAATATGTTTCCAGACACGCAGGTGTATGTATAAAGGGCAAAGTGCAGCATGTTTGTGAGATGCTGAATTAGAGAAAACAGATCAGTGTCGGAGGAAAACCAAACAAACTGATGGATGCTCATTAGTGATGAGCGAACGCGCTCGCCACTACTCGTTACTCACCCGAGTATCACGGTACTCGGTGTAATCGGCGAGCAGCGAGTATTTAAGGGATTATTCGGCGGGAACTGGGGTCTCCACCCAGCATTTTTGGTGGACTATAGAGATCCAATCACACTGCATCATCATCACGAGTATAAGAGACCGGACGCCGCCCTGCTTGCCACATTCAGCTCCGGATTTAGAGATTGTAGGGAGAGCTGTTGCCGAGATAGGGTCAGATTTGGCGATTTCCAGCAAGTGTGGGGTCTACAATCCTAAACTACTCAAATCCTGATAACCCAACAGTCATTCTAAGGACTAATTCCGGAGTATATAGGTTCCAGTGTTAGGCAGGCAGGGGAGTGAACGTCGCTCTATACACATCAGTGCAAGGCCTGCAGGCACTGTATGTGCGTATATAGATCATCGCATACATCAAGAGGGTCCATTCCCTTCCTGACTTCTGTTGCTGCTGCTGCTACCTGTATGATATATTGACCGTATATAGCTAGCCCCAGGTGTAATTCGAATACAAGCCACATATTTTTCAGTGTGGTGTCTCCGTGCCAGATCATATCTGTGCGTGCTCAACTTGTGGCCTGTGTACGGCAATATTTTTTTGTAGCCCGGGTGTGATTGCATATCAAAACCCCAGTACTTTTTATTAAAAAAAGGTGCACAAATTAGTGGTACTGATATCTCTGTGTCTCCGTGCCATTTCATATCTGTGCGGATGTGTAGCCCAGCTGCGCTCTGGAGCCACATGTTACCCTGGAGGATGCATGAAAGGTAATTCACAATCACCCGATATTCATTCACACTTCACATTTCCCAGGTGCCACCAGAGGGAGCCCTTTAGAATACGCAGGTATATAAGGTTGTGGAGATAGACAGCAGTGAGATGAAGGCAGTCTAGCCGAACGTTAGCTAGTTGTTGGTTGTACCTCAGAGAGAGGAGATCTCCTCAGAACACCGGAGTGGAGATTCCTGTCAGATTAGCCTGAGGGCTGAGGAAGTCTGAACGAGAAGCTGACATCTACTGCTGGTTGTGCTTATGTTAAAGGTGTGAGTAGGACGACAGGCAAGTGGAAAAGGGAAAAGAGAGAGTGACAGAGGTTGACAGCATTGATAGCTTACCTCCACTCTGCACCACCGGACACCGGGTCCGAGCTTGCTAGCTTCTTCAGGACTAGTAGGAGAAACCGGAGACCCTGTGGGACTTTAGGTCGCAGGGGCCCAACAGTGCTGATGCATAACTGGGGTCAGGAAGAACAGGAGTCTAGCAGTGCACTGCAAATGGAGACTTAGTTCTGTCCAAAAGAAGGCTCCACCACAAGGTCAGCCGGGCGTAGCTGAAAAGACGGAGTTAGGCTTTGTTTTACACGGGTCAGAAATTCACACACATGAAGACATAAGGAGACCCTACACCTACTCAGTGGATTACTGGACGTGCATCCTCCACCCTGACGGCCTCCCGGGACGTGCCTGAATCTATCACCAGTAAAGGTACAGAAAGAGACTTTGTCGTGCGTGTCTGCCTTATTGATTCTGCATCCCTACACCGCCATATACCCTGAGGGATCAGTCTCGCCTGTGGGAGACTTAACATCTTGCTGCCCAGTAACAACCCCTCAGAGGATCTACCCTGCAGCGCTGGTCATCCTGACCAGGAACCACAGGTGGCATCACGAACATTTCTACAATCCCCTGTAAATATCCCCATTTCAGTGAGCCCCAGGGCCACGGACCGAGCCATGTGCTGCCCGTGACATCCCACATAGAAGTCGACGGGCTCGGTGCCGAGTACCCCACGACTCACGTGCTCAACGTGTGGCCAGTGTGCGGCAATATTTTTTTGAAGCCCTGGGTGTGATTGCACTTAAAACTCCAGTGCTTTTCATTAAAAAAAAGATGCTCAAATTAGTGGTGCTGTTATCTCTGTGCCATTTCATATCTGTGCGTGGTCAATGTGTGGCCAGTGTACGGCAATATTTTTTTGGAGCCCTGGGTGTGATTGCATGTAAAAACACCAGTACTTTTTATTCCAAAGAAATCAGGGCACAAATTTGTGCTACTGGTATCTCCGTGGCAGCTCATATCGGTGAGTGCTCAACGAGTGGCCAGCGTACGGCATTTTTTATATTTAGCCCTGGGTGTGAGTGCACTTAGAGACAGCAACATGTTGCATTATTTTTAAATAAATCCAGCAGCCGTGGCAAGGCGCGGGTGCGCCGCCAGATTAACCTGCTTAGCCATACCCTACAGCAGCATTCATCCTGCACAGACACTTAATACCTTCTCTACGTGCCACAGTATTTGGCGACTACTTTTAGGGGCATTGATTTGTGGCCCCACCAAGTACCCACTTTTAAGTACCCCATGATTATGATCTGGGAGGATCGAAACTTCGGGTATCTTTAACTATATGGGTATTCATGAAATTGTATCTATGATTTATCTATAAATGTGGCACATCCTCTTTTCTGTTGTGGGCACAATAATGAAATTTACTTTTTGCATCAAACTCAATTTTTGTGTGCGGTGAATCCTATTTCTCTAGCATTATTTTTAAAAACAGGCCACATTTAACTGTGTGGTCTATCTGTGACATGCCTTCATACATCCCTATGCCAAAATGTAATTCATTTTAGGCCTAACTTCCCTTTTTTGGCCATTTTCTTATTATCGTTATATCCAGCAGGCTTTTTTATCCCCACAATCATAAAAAATTAATCCAGTCTATTATCTCAGGCTGAGGCCTGGTGTATCTGTGGAGGATAAATCTTTTCTTCGCAGGCATATGTTGTTGCACAGCTTCTGAATCCACACCTTTGCAGTAGAAAACTTCTCAGAGCAGGCTGCATGGGATAACAAGCTTTTACTTGTAACAACATGAGGTAAAGGAAAAATGCACAGTAATTTCAGCATTGCATCAGGAAACCGGAACAAAACGAAAGTGAAACTACAAGTGAGACTGTTTCTTATACAATAAGCAAGGAAACGTTACACAACATTGCCATCTACTGTCAGGTCAGCATAAAGTCCTCCTTTTACTTATAATAAGTCCTAATCTGTTGCATGTGCCAACATATGTTGCATAGTTCTGTCTGCTAGCCTTCTTGTACATTTTTTTTATTGTGTTCAAACACTAACAAAAAAGCAATCCCAAAAAATTAATACAGTCTGTTATCTCAAGCTGAGGCCTGGTGTATCAGTGGTGTAAAAATTTTCGCTTTACAGGTATACTGATCACATATAATTTTTCTCCATAAAAATCCATTTGTACTGAGCTTTTCAAAAATTTCAGTAGTCCATTTAAAATGGGTAAGGCAAGGGGCAAGGGAAGGGAAGTGGACGTCATGCTGATGGTACATGCAGAGGCTGAGGCAGTGGCCAAGCTGAAAGTGGGCCGCAGCAAAGACCCACATGTTCTCGCTCAACCTTCCTGTCCCAGTTTCTAGGGGACCGCAGCACACCACTATTGAAGCCCGAGCAGTGTGAAACGGTAACTGGTTGGATAGCGGATAATGCTTCAAGTCACTTAGCCACCACCACCATGTCTTCCACACGGTTAAGTCTGAGTAGCCGTGAGTGTGGACCGGCTATTACTCACCCTGATCCTTCTTCCTCCTACCATGCCGAGCGCCCTGAGACAACAGATCACACACTCCGACACTCCGAAGAGCTGTTCAGTTTTCCATTTGGAGATTCGTGCCTCTCGGACGCTGCACTTGAAGCGGGGACAGGTGATATTCCACGTAGCAATGCACAAATCTTTGAGCAGCCACGGTCGCAAGAGGTGGACGATGATGAGACACAATTGGCGGAAAGCCAGGATGAGGAGCATGGTGCGGATGTGGAAGACGAGGTGGTGGATGACATAGTAACTGATCCAACCTAGCAGAAGGACATGCAGAGCAAGGACATCAGAACACATGGAGAAGGAGGCATATCACCCCAACAGGAAAGTAGAAGCAGTGTGCTGGACGCAGACAGAAGGCGTGCATCCGTTCCCCGTAACACCAACAGGATGGAAGTTGCCATTCCAACTGTTAGATCTTCCCGAGTCTGGTTATTTTTTAAAGACTCTGCCGAGTACCCCAAACAGGCCATTTGCAACACTTGCCATGCCCGCATCAGCAGGGGTAGCAAAACTACCAGCCTGTCCACCACTAGCATGATTAGGCACATGGCAGCAAAACACCCCACTTTGTGGGCCAAACCCAAGGCTCGAGGAACACTGTCTGCAGGTGACAACACTGCTTCTTCCACTGTTTTGATAAAAGCCAATCCCCAGTTCAGCATGCCAGTGAAGATGCCTCGGGCCCTGCACCTGTTGTTGCCCACAGTCAACCAGCACCATCATCAAGCCCGTCAACGTCCTTGTCCCAGAGCAGCCTTTAGCTGTCTATACCCCAGTCATTGGAACGCAAGAGGAAATATCCAGCCAATGGCCCACAGGCCACAGTACTTCATTCGCACATTTCTCGACTGCTTGCGCTCAAAATGTTGCCTTTTTGGCTCGTTGAGATGGAAGCTTTCCGCAACCTGATGGCAACGGCCGTCCCAAGGTACTCGGTCTCCAGTCGCCACTATTTCTCCCGTTGTGCTGTACCAGCATTACACCAGCATGTGTCCCACAACATTATCCGTGCCCTCAACAATACTGTTCACCTAACCATGGACACATGGACAAGTGCCTGTGGGCAGGAATGGTACATCTCACTGACGGCACACTGGGTTAACATAGTGGAAGCCAGGACCCAGTCGGACCTTGGGATAGAACACATCCTCCCCACGCCGAGGATTGCGGGTCCTAAGTCAATCAGGGGAAGAAGGTGGACCCAGGGAACTACAGGCCGGTGAGTCTGACTTCTATACCAGGAAAGATCTTTGAACAAATTATTAAAGAACATGTATGCAAGTACCTGGATAAGAATGAAGTGATTAAACAGAGTCAGCATGGGTTTGTAACTAATAAGTCATGTCAGACTAACTTAATTTCATTCTATGACAGAATCACTGACTGGGTGGATCAGGAAATGCTGTAGATATAGTATATCTTGACTTCAGCAAAGCATTTGACAAAGTATCTCACACAATCCTTATTGAAAAAATGACTTAGTATGGAATGGACAAGGCAACTGTTAGGTGGATTCATAACTGGCTTAGTGATCGGACCCAAAGAGTGGTTGTAAATGGCTGCACATCCAGTTGGAAGAATGTCTCAAGTGGGATACCACAAGGTTCTGTTTTGGGCCCTGTATTGTTCAACATCTTTATCAATGATTTAGATGAAGGAATTGAGGTAAACTGATCAAATTTGCTGATGACACAAAGCTAGGAGGGGTAGCTAATACTAGAGAAGAGAGAGAGAGGATTCAAAAAGATATACATAAACTGGAGCAGTGGGCAGCAACAAACAGAATGGATTTTAACAGGGAAAAATGCAAAGTACTACATCTGGGCAATAAAAATGAAAAAAGCATATACAAAATGGGAGGAATAGGGCTAAGTAACAGCACATGTAGAAAAAGACTTGGGTATACTAATTGATCACAGACTTAACATGAGTCAACAGTGTGATGCAGCAGCAAAAAAGGCAAATGCAATTCTAGGATGTATCAACAGAAGCATACAGTCTAGATCACGTGAGGTCATTATTGCCCTCTACTCCTCTTTGGTTAGACCTCATCTGGAATACTGTGTCCAGTTTTGGGCACCACATTTTAAAAAAGACATCAACAAACTGGAGCAAGTTCAGAGAAGAGCCACCAGAATGGTGACCGGTCTGCAAACCATGTCCTATGAGGAACGGTTGCAGGATTTGGGAATGTTTAGCTTGCAAAAAAGAAGACTGAGAGGAGACTTAATAGCTGTCTACAAATATCTCAAGGGCTGTCACATTGTAGAAGGATCATCTTTATTCTCATTTGCACAAGGAAAGACTAGAAGCAATGGGATGAAACTGAATGGGAGGAGACACAGATTAGATATTAGAAAAAACTTTTTGACAGTTAGAGTGATCAAGGAGTGGAACAGGCTGCCACAAGAGGTGGTGAGTAATCCTTCAATGGAAGTCTTCAAACAGAGGCTGGATAGACATCTGTCTGGGATGATTTAGAGAATCCTGCTTTGAGCAGGGGGTTGGACCAGAAGGCCCAGGAGGTCCCTTCCAACTCTACCATTCTATGATTCTATGATTCTTAGGGTTGTCCCCACAGTTTACAACTCCTCCTCCTCCTCTTTTTCAGCCTCCATCTCTGAAAGGAACACATCAGTCAGAAGCTGCAAGCACTGCAGCACTGCCTCAGCCAAGCGGCAACAGGCTGTGCTGAAGCTAATCTGCATAGGTAACAAACTGCACAATGCAGAAGATTTGTGGACAGGTCTGAAGGAGCAGACAGATATATGGCTGACACCGCTGAACCTACAGCCAGCATGGTCGTGTAACGATGGCCGGAACCTGGTGGCGGATCTGAGGTAAGGTCAGCTCACATATGCACCTTGCCTGGCCCATGTGCATAACCTTGTGTTTCAACGTTTTCTCAAAAGTTACCTAGAGCTGCAGGATCTGCTGATGAAAGTACGCCGTATGTCTGCCCATTTTTGAAAGTCAGCGACAGCTTCAGCCACCCTTGCTGGCTTCAGTAGCGTTTGCAGCTTCCGGCTCACCGTCTGGTCTGTGACGTCCCCACGCGTAGGAACTCTACACTGCATATGTTGTAAAGGATTTGTGAGCAGAAGAGGGCAGTTTTTGAGAACTAGCTTCAACAAGGCCGTCAATATTCAGGTCAGACTCCAAATATAAAACCTCAGGAGTGGACATGGATGTCAGACATATGTTCACCCTGGTCATGTAGTCTGAGATAAGGAAGAGACATTGCAGGAAACTGAGTTAAGAAGTAGGCCCAATGTAGGGTTGTGGATCTCTGAGACTTATAATGGAGTGCATACAGTCCCTGACAGAAGTTATGTCGCTTATCCATGTTATGCAAATCAAAGCTTTTAACCTGACGTTAAATTCTTCCATTGGTTTTATAAATTACCTTTTGAAAGCTGAAACCCTCCCAAATTTGGTTTAGGTTAAGAAAATAAATTGGCATCAATGCTGAAATATTGATCATTTAATGAACACAGAATGGTCAGGTTTTGGCATGACAAAAGTTTTGTCACCTGGTCATATAATGCACCCAATCCTAGTTTACATCCTCACCAGTGCTCAGTAAATGATCGGTTAATTAGTGGGTGTATATTAAAAGAAACCCAGCACCCCAGACCTTCACTTGAACTGCAACTTGAGCTCTGACAACATGCCAAAAATCCACCCTGCGACCAAATCCTTGATTATCAAGAGGCTGAAGACCAGATCCACTACAGAGTTGGCTGGCACCTTTGGTGTGTCTCAGCGTCAAGTACAAAGAATTAAAAAAAGGTTTGAAGAGACTGGAGATGGGTTTGACAAGCCCAGGTCAGGCAGACCCGACAAGACAACTGCTCAGGAGGAACATTTGTTTGTTAGAAAATCCAAAGCAAGCCCTCTTCCTCTGCAGCAGAGCTATAACAGGCTTGGTCACCTCAAGTCCCTGTGTCAACTAGAACAGTTTGTAGGATTCTGTCTTGAAATGGCCTCCATGGTCGATTCAGTGCCCAGAACCCAGCACTAAACAAAAGGCAAATAAAAAACCATGTGGCATTTGCAAAGTCCCACAGCCTGCTAAACAGATGGACGCTGAAAAAGAGGCAGAAGGTGGATTTCTCTGATGAATCTTGAGTAGAATTACACCACAGCCGTGGCAAATACTGCAGGAGACCTACTGGAGCCCATATGGATCCAAAATACACCCAGAAAACAGTTAAATTTGGTGGTGGAAAGATCATGATCTGGGGTTAAATTCAGTATGGGGTGTGCGAAATGACTCGCCCTCCAGAACAATGGGAACTCGGATCTGAGCCTATAGACTTCTATGGGGGATGTCACGGCAACACAGCTCAGTCCGTGTCTCTGGCACTCACCCTTTAATGTGGGATATTTACAGGGGAATTGAATGTTGGTATGGGGATTCGTGACGCCACCTGTGGTACCTGGTCAGGTTGACTAGCGCTGCTGTGCAGATCCACTGAAGGGTTGGTGTTGTGCAGCTATAGGTGTTAAGCCTCCCACAGGTGAGGCTGAGTCCTTCAGGGCAGATAGTTATATGGGGAAGCAGGACAGAGGGGAACCCGGCAGTTAGAGGTCAGAAATAGGACACACACACACACGTCACTTTGGTACCTTTACTGAAGATGTTGCAGGCACATCCCGGAGCACTGTAGGGTGAAGGGTGCACATTCAGAGTTCCCCACTGAGTAGGTGTGTGGCCTCCTGTTCCTTGCCTTTCTGCAATGAAGTCCTGGCCTGCATGTAGCTAGGCCTAACTTAGTCTCCGTCTTGTAACTGGCTGACCTTGTGATTGGACCTTCTCTGAAAGGACAGGGTTTCTGATGGAGGATCCTGCTGGACTCCGTCCTCCTGATCCTGCTACGTATCATCTCTGTGGTACCCCTGGGACTTGTAGTCCTCCAGGAACTCCGGTGTTCTCCTAATGGGTCGTGGAGATCCCTATAGGCTCGGACCCTGGCGTCCGGTAAATACTTGTTGAGGTGAGCTATAAAAGGCTCCTCTGCCTCTTTCACTTCTCTTTCCACTCGCCTTCGGCCTACCTTGGCCCTCACATGATTACACACATGGGCAGTTGGTGGGCCGCTTCTTCGCCGCTCTCTGAGCGTCGGCACACTCTGGCTCTCAACTTGAGCTCTGGAGTCCTTTGCTGCAAACTCCACTCGTCTGCTCTGTCTGCAGACTACTCGCTTATTTCAGCACTGACTAGACTGGAGTGGATTCAGTTCCACTTTACTAGCCTCCACTTTGCTGAACTGAACTTCTCTGCAGTCTCTCTAATCTGACTGAACTTCACCTTACTGCAGACTGCAGCCTTCAGACTGACTGACTGAGCTGCAGTCCCTCAAATCTCAGTTCTCTTTACTGTCTTCACCCTCCTTTTATATCACTATCGGAGCTCCCTCTGGTGGTCTTAGGGATGGGTGAAGGTGTGTGCATGTATATTGAGACCTCTAGTGGTGAATTCCTTCAGTGCACCCTTCTGGGAGATATGAATCCAGACGCAGCTGGGCTCCACATTCCCCCCTAGTAGGACTCAGCACTCCCGGGCCGAAAGACATTTTTAGAAAAACAGAACATTAACATTGTACAATTTAACTCTTCCCTTATGGAGGTGAGGATCTTGAACTGTTGAATAACAGGTAACATATATAACTATATAGTTCAAAACGTTGAACCACGAGGTTAAGCACATGGGCCAGGCAAGGTACGTGTGTGAGCTGACCTTGCCTCAGGGCCGCCACCAGGTTTCGGACATTGTCACACACGACCATGCCTGGCTGTAGGTTCAGTGGAGTCAGCCAAATATCTGACTGCTCCTTCAGCGCTGTCCACAACTCTTCTGCATTATGCGGTTTGTCACCTATGCAGATTAGCTTCAGCACAGCCTGTTGATGCTTTGCTGAGGCAATGCTGTAGTGCTTCCAGCTTCTGATTGATGTGTTCATTTCAGAGATGGAGGCTGAAGAAGAGGAGGAGGTGCAGGAGCTGTAGACTGTGGGGGCAACCCTGATTGACGTAGGGCCCGCAATCCTTGGCATGGGGAGGATATGTTCCATCCCAAGGTCCGACTGGGTCCCGGATTCCACTCTGTTAACCCAGTGTGCCGCACAGATATGAGCTGCCACAGAGATAATAGTACCACTAATTTGTGCACTTTTTTTTTTTTAAAGTACTGGTGTTTTTACGTGAAATCACACCCATGGGTCCTCAAAAATATTTCTGTACACTGGCCACACGTTCAGCATTCACAGATATGAGCTGGCACAGAGAAACCACATCAAATATATATGTGGCCTGTATTCCAATTACACCTGGGGCTAGGTATATACAGCCAATATATCCTACAGGTAGCAGCAGCAGCTACAGAAGTCAGGAAGTGAATGGACACTCTTGATGTGTGCGATGATCTATATACGCACATACAGTGCCTGCAGGCCTTGCACTGATGTGTATAGAGCGACGTTCACTTCCCTGCCTGCCTAACACTGGAACCTATATACTCCGGAATTAGTCCTTAGAAGGACTGTTTGGTTATCAGGATTTCAGTAGTTTAGGATGGTAGACCCCATACTGACTTCTGATTGATGTGTTCATTTCAGAGATGTAGGCTGAAGAAGAGGGAGAGGAGGAGGAGGAGGTGCAGGAGCTGTAGACTGTGGGGGCAACCTTGATTGACGTAGGGCCTGCAATCCTTGGCGTGGGGAGGATGTGTTCCATCCCAAGGTCCGACTGGGTCCCGGCTTCCACTATGTTAACCCAGTGTGCCGTCAGTGAGATGTACTGTCCCTGCGCACAGGCACTTGTCCACGTGTCCATGGTTAGGTGAACTTTCCCAGTTACAGCATTGTTGAGGCACGGGTAATGTTGTGGGACACGTGTTTGTGTAATGCCGTTACAGCACAACGGGAGAAATGGTGGTGACTGGAGACCGAGTACCTTGGGACGGCCGTCGCCATCAGACTGCGGAAAGCTTCCATCTCAACAAGCCGAAAAGGCAACATTTCGAGCACAAGCAGTCGAGAAATGTGCGAATTAAGTACTGTGGCCTGTGGAGCATTGGCTGGATATTTCCGCTTGCGTTCCAATGACTGGGGTATAGACGACTGAAGACTGCGCTGGGACAAGGACGTTGACGGGCATGATGATGCTACTGGTTGACTGTGGGCAACAACAGGAGCATAGCCCGAGCCATCTTCACAAGCACGCTGAGTTAGGGATTGGCTTTAACGCAAAACAGTAGAAGAAGCAGTGTTGTCACCTGCAGACAGTGTTCCTGGAGCCTGGGGTTTGGCCCACAAAGTGGGGTGCTTTGCTGCCATGTGCCTAATCATGCTAGTGGTGGTCAGGCTGGTAATTTAGCTACCCCTGCTGATGCGGGCATTGCAAGTGCTGCAAATGACCTGTTTGGGGTTCTCAGCAGAGTCTTTAAAAAATAACCAGACTCGGGAAGATCTAACAGTTGGAATGGCAACTTCCGTCCTGTTGGTGTTACGGGGAACGGATGCATGCCTTCTGTGAGAGGCCAACACACTGCTTCTTCTTGCCTGCTGGGGTGATATGCCTCCATCCCCATGTGTGCTGCTGTCCTCGCTCTGGATGTCCTCCTGCCAGGTTGGGTCAGTCACTATGTCATCCACCACCTCGTCTTCCACATCCGCATCTTGCTCCTCCTCCTGACTTTCCGGCAATTGTGTCTCATCATCGTCCACCTCTTGTGACCGTGGCTGCTGAAAGATTTGTGCATCGCTACATGGAATTTCATCTTTCCCCGCTTCAAGTGTAGCGGCCGAGAGGCACGAATCTCCAAATGGAAAACTGAACAGCTCTTCGAAGTGTCCGAGTTTGGGATCTGGTGTCTCATGGCGCTCGGTATGGTAGGAGGAAGAAGAATCAGGGTAAGTAATAGCCGGTCCACACTCACGGCTACTCGGACTTGACCGTGTGGAATCTATCAAAGAACTGGGCACACTCAAATTGTGTCAAACAAAATAAATTTAATACGTGCACTTGATCACTAATACAGATGTTTCGGTCAAATCAGACCTTCATCAGTGTACTATAAAATAAGTGATCAGTACATAATTTTATAAACAAGATAAAGTATATACACATATAGGGGTCAAACATAGAATATATTGAACATTACAGGCTGATCAATATTATACCTTTCTCAAAAGTACTCAGCATAATAGATATAGAAAATAGACAACTAACTTGTGGACATACCTAGTGAAAGTGTATACCCAGGGATAAAGGGGTAAAAATTGCGTATATCTGTGAAGCAGATATAGAGTATTGTTCATAGATAAATATAATCACAGTATATGAGATAGATCTCAATTATAGAGGAACATACCAATCTCGGTGGTGATACCGGTGGCTGCTGTGGTGAAAAATAACAGTAGTGAGAAACTATGTAATATATACAGAGTCAATTGCAAGGATGGTGATAGACATACCGGTTATGAGTAGCCTTATGATTATTCAGTATGCAGTCTATAGCTGTGGAATAATATATCAATGCGCCCATCAGGAGAGAAAATAAACGGCTCATAAGCTCCACAGCGCAATTGTAATGGCATCGTGCACTTACCCAAGGAGTGGCTATCAATATGTGATGTCCTAGGACGCGGCATCCACCGCATGTCTCAGAGTGAGTGGAGGTGGTGACTGGCCATGTTAAATAACGCCAGTGGTTATCTCGTGGCGGTGCACGATAGACCGGAAGTGCTCATACCGGAAGTGATGTCGGCGCTATAGTGGAGAAGGTAGAGGCTGCGTTCTGCGTTCCACAGGGACCGCTTGCGTTCCAAAGTTAGAGCGCATGTCAGAAAATTCAAGGAGGGAGGGTGCAGGAAAGGATAGGGAGTGACCATCCATATCAATTGTATTATTAGCGATTCTGTGAAAGAAAGCAAATATATCAGTACATGTAATTCAATAGTAGAACATGAATAATAACATCTCTTCAAATAGACGATACTGTGTTGTTAAAGAAAATGGATTAAAGACAAGCATGTAAATCATAATCCTTAATTTAACCCCTTGGGATGTAAGGTATTCAATTCATGGATCCAATACGCTTCTCTCCGTTTTAACTGGGTTACCCGGTCTCCTCCGCGTCGTGGTTGAGGTATGTGTTCTAGCACCTGATATCGAAGTTGTGATATATTGTGCCCTGCCGATAAAAAATGTTGAGGGATGGGAAGGAGTGTATCTTTACATCGTATGGTGGACTTGTGCTTCGATATTCTATCCTTCACGCTCTGTGTGGTCTCACCGATGTAGAGGAGACCACAGGGACATTTTATTAGGTAAACTACATAATTAGAGTTGCATGTAAAGTATTGATTTATGGTATACCTCTTACCAGTGTGGGGGTGATGTACAACATTGCCTTTAAGGACGTTGTTACATTGGTGACATGAGAGGCACGGAAAGGTACCCGTTTTGGGGTTTTGAAGGAATCTCTGGGTGGAAGTACATTTTCTAGGGCCAATATCTGCCCTCACCAGACTATCCCTTAGATTACGTGCCCTCCTGAAACATGGCATAAACGGTTGTCTGAAAGCCTCGACCTCAGGGTGGGCAGTGTGTAAGATGTGCCAATGCTTCCGTATGGCTGTGTGGATTTTACAAGCTGCCGGGTGATAATCGTGTACAAAAGGTATCCTTGTCCCCCCATCACTGTGTCGACTCCTATTAGGGGAATGGGCCTGAACTGAATATGGTGGGTAGCCCCTTTCCAGGAATTTAGACTGAATTTCTGTGATCCTGGTTTGTTGTACTGTATATTTTCACCACAGCAGCCACCGGTATCACCACCGAGATTGGTATGTTCCTCTATAATTGAAATCTATCTCATATACTGTGATTATATTTATCTATGAACAATACTCTGTATCTGCTTCACAGATATACGCAATTTTTACCCCTTTATCCCTGGTTATACACTTTCACTAGGTATGTCCACAAGTTAGTTGTCTATTTTCTATATCTATTATCCTGAGTACTTTTGAGAAAGGTATAATATTGATCAGCCTGTAATGTTCAATATATTCTATTTTTGACCCCTATATGTGCATATACTTTATCTTGTTTATAAAATTATGTACTGATCACTTATTTTATAGTACACTGATGAAGGTCTGATTTGACCGAAACGTCTGTATTAGTGATCAAGTGCACGTATTAAATTTATTTCGTTTGACACAATTTGAGTGTGCCCAGTTCTTTGATATATATCATACGGTTTGGGAACCTACTGGTGCACCTCTTTAGAGCTGTGCAAATATTATAGTTCACTTGACCGTGTGGAAGACATGGTAGTGGTGGTGGTGGTGGCTAAGTGACTTGAAGCATTATCCGCTATCCAACCAACTACTGTTTCACACTGCTCGGGCTTCAATAGTGGTGTGCTGCGGTCCCCTAGAAACTGGAACAGGAAGGTTGAGCGAGAACATGTGGGTCTTTGCTGCGGCCCACTTTCAGCTTGGCCACGGCCTCAGCCTCTGCATGCACCATCTGCATCATGTCCACTTCCCCGTCCCTTGCCCCTTGCCTTGCCCATTTTAAATGGACGACTCAAATATTTTAGAAGCTCAATACAAATGGATTTATTTGGAGAAAAATTATATGTGATCAGTATACCTTTAAAGCGAAAATTTTAAAACCACTGATACACCAGACCTAAGCCTGAAATCACAGACTGGATTAATTTTTTGGCTTAGGTTTTTTGTTACTGTTTGAACAAAATAAAAAAGGCATACAAGAAGGCTAGCAAACAGAACTATGCAACATATGCCTGCCAAGAAAATAATTTTCAATTACAGATACGGCAGGACTCAGCCTGAGATAGCAGAGTGGAATAATTTTTATGATTGTGTGGATTTAAAAGACTGCTGGATATAACGACAATGAGAGAATGGCCAAAAAAGGGAAGATAGGCCTAAAAAGCATCAAATTTTGCCACACGGATGTATGAGGCATGTCACAGAGATACGACACAGTAAAATGTAGCCTGTTTTTATAAATAATGCAACATGGTGCTGTCTTTAAGTGCACACACACCAAGGGCTAATTAAAATAAAAAAACCCTACACAGGCCACACGTTCACCACGCACAGATATGAGGTGCCACAGAGATAAGAGTACCACGAATTTGTGCACCTTTTTTTTTTAATAACTGGTGTTTTTATGTGAAAGGACACACAGGGTTTCAAAAAAATATTTCTGTACCCTGGCCACACGTTGAGCACGCACAGATATGAGCTGCCACGGAGATAAGAGTTCCACTTATATGTGCACCAATCTTTTTACAAAAAATTACTGGCGTTTTTACATGAAAAAACACACAGGGCTCCAAAAAAATATTGCCGTACACTGCCCACATGTTGAGCACGCACAGATATGAGCTGCCACAGTGATACCACTAACACAAATTTGTGCACTTTTTATTTATTATTTTTAAAAGTACTGGTGTTTTTACGTGAAATCGCACAGATATGATCTGGCACAGAGATACTACACCAAAATATATGTGGCCTGTATTCAAATACACCTGGAGCTACCTATATACGGCCAATATATCCTACAGGTAGCAGCAGCAGCAACAGAAGTCAGGAAGGGAATGGACCCTCTTGATATGTGCGATGATCTATATACACACATACAGGCCTGCAGGCCTTGCACTGATGTGTATAGAGCGACGTTCACTCCCCTTCCTGCCTAACACTGGAACCTATATACTCCGGAAATAGCCCTTAGGGCTCCTTTCCACTTGTGAGAAATACGTCTGATTCTCGCATGTGAAATCCCAGCTCTGGACCCCGACACTCGGGAGTGGAGTGTGCGGCTGCATGTATTTGTATGCAGCTGCTCGCTCCACTCCCGAATGCCGGCCCAGAGCTGGGATTTCACATGCGAGAATCGGACGTATTTCTCGCAAGTGGAAAGAGCCCTCAGAAGGACTGTTGGGTTATCAGGATTTCAGCTGTTTAGGATGGTAGACCCCACACTGACTAAGAAATCGCCAAATCTGACCCTATCTCGGCAGCAGCTCTCACTACACTATCGGAATACGGAGCTGAATGTGGCGAGCAGGGCGGCATCCGTTCTCTTATACTCGTGATGATGCTGTGCGGCCAAGCCAATCATTGCACGACCACAACAAAGATGGCTGCGGCGTTTCATTGCCTGGCAGACATTCCCTGCAGCGTGATTGGGTCTCTAAAGTCCGCCGAAAATGCTGGGTGGAGACCCCTGTTCCCGCCAAATAATCCCGGAAATGCTTGCTGCTCGCCGAGTATGAGGAGTACCCTGATACTCGGGCGGGAAACAAGTAATGGTGAACGCGTTCGCTCATCACTAGACATAACTTAATTTATGGACATATCTAGTTTGATCTCTCTGCCTTTGTGGATTGGATGGGTTGTTACTGACATCTGGTGAGAATTTCATATCAATAGCAATTTCAGAAATATATTTATGTTGAAAATTGGTGACATGTTCAATACTAATTTCATCCGCTGTATATGTTTAATATTGCCATAATCTAGTGGATAAAGAACTTAATGCAGCTCTTATTTTGTCTTATTCTCATTTATAAGGCAACACTACCATCTAGTAGATAAAGAGCATAATGCAGCTCTAATATTGCTTTATTCTCATTTATAAGGCAACACTACCATCTAGTGGATAAACAAAATACTGCAGCTCTTATTTTGTCTTATTCTCATTTATAAGTGAATACTTTTCCATCCAATTATGACAAGAGCATTCTTAAGGTGATACCTTTATTGGCTAACCAGAAAATTATATGTTCGCTAGCTTTCAGAGCTCAAGGCTCCTTCTTCAGGCAAGATTACATTTGGAATAATAAGAAAGACACATTAGATGCTTACTATAGTAGGAAATTTGTTCAAGACCTGGGAGGTGTGATGCCTTCAAAAGATAAGCAAAGGAAATCAAATTAGCATTTTCTTACAAATGGAGAGCTAGTGGGGATGTGTTATTAGCTATCTGGAGTCCTTCTGGTGAAGGTGTGAACTGTGTCTATGTAATGAGTCATAAAACCGGGTGTTAAGTTGAGTCCTAGTGTCAAAGTATTGAACATCCTAAAGGTACTGCCACACTAAGCAATCCCGCTAGCGATCTCGTTAGCGTTGCATACTAATGAGATCGCTAGCGGGATTGTTTCTATATCGCTAGATGCTGCCGCATTTAGCGATATAGTTAACGACGCTATCGCCGTTAGCGATCTTCTTAACGACTTTAGCGGTACAAAAGTACCGCTAAATCGCTAAGAAAAGGTGTCACACAGCGATTAGATACTTACCCAGCGGGAGCGCCAGCGATGAAATAGGGTCCGGAGCGATTCCAGCGACGAGCGAGATCACAGCAGGAAGCTCGTCGCTGGAAGCTGCCGCACTGAACAATATCGCTAACGGGATCGCTAAATAGTGACGTTTTTTAGCGATCCCGTTAGCGATATTGTTTAGTGTGGCATACCCTTAATAAGTTTGAATTCCCATATTTTTCTCTCCCTGTCATCCTTAAAATGACCTTTTAGTATTAAGACTTTTAAGTCTGTCATACAATGTCCAGTTCCAGAGAAATGTTTTCCCACAGGCGTGTCCATTTCATTCCTGATCGTATGTCTGTGTAGATTCATCCTTGTTTGTAGTTTTTGCATGGTTTCCCCAATATAGATAGCTCCAGGGCACCTTGTACATTGTATCATGTACACCACATTGGAGGATGTACATGAAAAGGAACCCATGACCTTATAGTCCTGATTTGTGTTTGGTACACGGACTGTATTTGTTGGTAATATGTGGGTACAAGTTTTGCATTTTTTGTTGTTACATGGGAATGTGCCAGTCACTGATGGTGACGAGAGGACACTTCTGACAAGGAGATTCCTTAAGTTAGGGGGCTGTTTGTAGGAGAGGAGTGGTAGTTCTGGGAATATGTCTTTCAATTTGTGGTCCCTGTGGAATATGGGTTGGAGATCAGCACCAATTTTCCTTAGGATGCTCATGTGGGGGTTGTATGTGACCACAAGAGGTACCCTGTTGTTGTCCTCTCTCAGTTTGTAATCCAGGAGGTTGCTTCTTGGGATTCTTGTAGCCCTGTGGATCTGTTCATCTATTACCAGTGGATGGTATCCTTGTTGTAGGAATGTATTCCTCAGAGATAGCAGCTGTAGTTCCCTGTCTTTACTGTCTGAACAGATCCGAATATATCTCAGAGCTTGACTGTAGATGATGGATTTTTTTGTGTGTCCTGGATGAAAGCTGTTCCATCTAAGGTATGCTGGACGTCCTGTGGGCTTATGGTAAATTGATGTTTGTATGGCGTTGTCCTTGATGTATATGGTCAAGTCCAGAAAATGTATTTGAGACTTTGAAAAGTTGAGGGTGAGCTTGATGGTTGGGTGGTATTTGTTGAACTTATTGTGGAAGGTGAGCAGATCATCTTTTGAGCCTGTCCAGATTATTAGCAGATCATCAATGTAGCGGAAGTATGCAAGAGGTTTAATAGGGCAAGATGACAAAAACTCCTCCTCCAGTTTCGCCATAAATAGGTTGGCATATTGTGGGGACATTTTGCTTCCCATGGCGCTGCCCATGCACTGTTGGTATAAATTGTTCCCAAAAGAAAAATAGTTGTGATGAAGCACAAACCTGATGAATTGCAGTGTTGGTTCTGTGGCCAGATTGTTCTTTTGAAGGAAATATTTACATGCTGTGATTCCATCCTCATGAGGAATGTTGGAATAGAGAGACTCTACGTCCATGGTGGCTAGTATCGTGTCCCTTGGAAGTGGGCCCAGCGCTGACAATTTGCAAAGAATATCCGTGGTGTCCTGGATATAGCTGGGTGTGCTCCTCACCAAGGGTTTTAGAATGTTCTCCACCCGGACAAACTGGACCCCGCAACCCGGACACAACCAAACTCTGGATCATTACTTAGACTGTTTCCACAAAAAAGTTAAATCTGACATTTTGGACAGACACCATAAAGTGACAAACAATATCAGCATGGAGGAAAGAAAAGCTATACAATCCTTAAAAGCCAACAACAATATCATCATCAAACCAGCGGACAAAGGAGGAGCTATAGTCATCATGAACACGACAGATTACATCCAGGAAGCAAACAGACAACTCTTGGATATAAAATACTACACTCCACTTCAGGAAGATCCTACCAAACAATACACTGAGGAACTAACACGTATCATCAATGGATTTGATTCTACTTCGTCCTCACTACTGGAACTAGTACCAGGCAATCCCAAAACAGGTACCTTCTACATGTTGCCTAAAATACACAAAGAAGGTAATCCTGGGAGGCCCATCATCTCTGGTATTGGGACTTTAACTGAGAATATCTCCGGCTGGGTGGAGAACATTCTAAAACCCTTGGTGAGGAGCACACCCAGCTATATCCAGGACACCACGGATATTCTTTGCAAATTGTCAGCGCTGGGCCCACTTCCAAGGGACACGATACTAGCCACCATGGACGTAGAGTCACTCTATTCCAACATTCCTCATGAGGATGGAATCACAGCATGTAAATATTTCCTTCAAAAGAACAATCTGGCCACAGAACCAACACTGCAATTCATCAGGTTTGTGCTTCATCACAACTATTTTTCTTTTGGGAACAATTTATACCAACAGTGCATGGGCAGCGCCATGGGAAGCAAAATGTCCCCACAATATGCCAACCTATTTATGGCGAAACTGGAGGAGGAGTTTTTGTCATCTTGCCCTATTAAACCTCTTGCATACTTCCGCTACATTGATGATCTGCTAATAATCTGGACAGGCTCAAAAGATGATCTGCTCACCTTCCACAATAAGTTCAACAAATACCACCCAACCATCAAGCTCACCCTCAACTTTTCAAAGTCTCAAATACATTTTCTGGACTTGACCATATACATCAAGGACAACGCCATACAAACATCAATTTACCATAAGCCCACAGGACGTCCAGCATACCTTAGATGGAACAGCTTTCATCCAGGACACACAAAAAAATCCATCATCTACAGTCAAGCTCTGAGATATATTCGGATCTGTTCAGACAGTAAAGACAGGGAACTACAGCTGCTATCTCTGAGGAATACATTCCTACAACAAGGATACCATCCACTGGTAATAGATGAACAGATCCACAGGGCTACAAGAATCCCAAGAAGCAACCTCCTGGATTACAAACTGAGAGAGGACAACAACAGGGTACCTCTTGTGGTCACATACAACCCCCACATGAGCATCCTAAGGAAAATTGGTGCTGATCTCCAACCCATATTCCACAGGGACCACAAATTGAAAGACATATTCCCAGAACTACCACTCCTCTCCTACAAACAGCCCCCTAACTTAAGGAATCTCCTTGTCAGAAGTGTCCTTTCGTCACCATCAGTGACTGGCACATTCCCATGTAACAACAAAAAATGCAAAACTTGTACCCACATATTACCAACAAATACAGTCCGTGTACCAAACACAAATCAGGACTATAAGGTCATGGGTTCCTTTTCATGTACATCCTCCAATGTGGTGTACATGATACAATGTACAAGGTGCCCTGGAGCTATCTATATTGGGGAAACCATGCAAAAACTACAAACAAGGATGAATCTACACAGACATACGATCAGGAATGAAATGGACACGCCTGTGGGAAAACATTTCTCTGGAACTGGACATTGTATGACAGACTTAAAAGTCTTAATACTAAAAGATGTGTATCTTCGTACTTCTATGAACTAGTCATATTTATGTTAATCCCTCTGCCATAATGACAGTTCTGCTTCATGTCACTTGTCCTACCTATTGCATTTTTTCTGTGCTATTTTGTGTATAAATATGTGATTCTTCAGATGTTGTATTAGTCTATGCCTGATGAAGAGACCTGAGTAGTCTCGAAAGCTTGCAATTTGTTACCATCTTTTCAGTTAGCCATTAAAAGGTATCAACCACTGAGGACTCTCAAGTCTAAATATTTTTTTAATACTAAAAGGTCATTTTAAATATGACAGGGAGAGAAAAATATGGGAATTCAAACTTATTAGGATGTTCAATACTTTGACACTAGGACTCAACTTAACACCTGGTTTTATGGTCCACTACATAGACACAGTTCACACCTTCACCAGAAGGACTCCAGATAGCTAATAACACATCCCCACTAGCTCTCCATTTGTAAGAAAATGCTAATTTGATTTCCTTTGCTTATCTTTTGAAGGCATCACACCTCCCAGGTCTTGAACAAATTTCCTACTATAGTAAGCATCTAATGTGTCTTTCTTATTATTCCAAATGTAATCTTGCCTGAAGAAGGAGCCTTGAGCTCTGAAAGCTAGCGAACATATAATTTTCTGGTTAGCCAATAAAGGTATCACCTTAAGAATGCTCTTGTCATAATTGGATGGAAAAGTATTCACATCGATTTTTCTGGCTAACACGGTACCACAATATAATTTATTATTGTACACCATCTCATTTATAAGGCAACACTACCATCTAGTGGATAAAGAACATACTGCAGCTCTAATATTGCTTTATTCTCATTTATAAGGCAACACTACCATCTAGTGGATAAACAAAATACTGCAGCTCTTATTTTGTCTTATTCTCATTTATAAGGCAACACTACCATCTAGTAGATAAAGAACATACTGCAGCTCTAATATTGCTTTATTCTCATTTATAAGGCAACACTACCATCTAGTGGATAAACAAAATACTTCCATAGATGGTAGTGTTGCATTATAAATAAGAATAAGGCAAAATTAGAGCTGAAGTATGTTCTTTATCCACTAGATGGTAGTGTTGCCTTATAAATGAGAATAAGACAAAATAAGAGCTGCAGTATTTTGTTTATCCACTATATGGTAGTGTTACCTTATAAACGAGAATAAGGCAATATTAGAGCTGCAGTATGTTCTTTATCCACTTGATGGTAGTGTTGCCTTATAAATGAGAAATGAGAAATCCGCCATCATGATCCCCTTCATGCAGAAATATGCCTCATCATTATCCTCTTCATGTAGAAATGTAGAAATTGCCCATTCCACCATCTCATCATTTCCCTCTCACCATCACTCCCATCATTGTCCCTCTCCCCATCACCACCATCATTGGCCTTATCCCCATCACTCCCATCATTTGCCCTCTCCCCATCATTAACACACACACCCACACACCACAGCGGCAGTGCCGGCTCCAGGTTTTTATGGGCCCCGGGCGAAAGAGTTTCAGTGGGCCCCTTTAACACAGACTACGATTCATGATGCACAGATACTGCAGAGAAATATAGGTACAGTACAATGTCAAACACTTCACTTCTTCCATTACATGAGTGATATCTATTGTAAGTTGTACAATAGCTCAAAAACCGCCAAATCCTCACAGCGTACAGTACAGACTGGACAGTACGGTTCTCCATACATTATTATGGGCACCACATAGTCCTCTATACAGTATTATGGGCCAAATATAATGCTCCATAAAGAATATTGGACCCCAAATAATGCTCCATACAGGATACTGGTCCCCATATAATGCTCCATACAAAATATGAAGCTCTCCTCTGCACTGTGCTGCGTTCTGCGCTGTTACGGCTCAGGAAAGGGCGCTGTGGAAAAACTCCCTATCATCATTGACTCCCCATTATCATCATTGCCTCCCCATCATCATCACCTCCCCATCATCATTGCCTCCCCATCCTCATCACCTCCCCATCATCATTGCCTCCCCATCATCATCACCTCCCCATCATCATTGCCTCCCCATCATCATCACCTCCCCATCATCATTGCCTCCCCATCATCATCACCTCCCCATCATCATTGTCTCCCGATCATCATTGCCTCCCATCATCATCGTCTCCCCATCATCATCATCATCGCCTCCCCATCAACATCGCCTCTCCATCATCATCATCTCCCCATCATCATTGCCTCTGGGCCCCAGCTCCTCACCACCATCACTGCCTCCCCCCCACCACCATCACACATACAGCACCACACACAGACAGCACCGCAGCGTTCGCTCACATAAACACAAACAAAGCACCGCACTACATACACACACACACACACACCTCACCTGTCCGGCGTCCGCGCTTTCTCTGCCACACAGCCGGCCGCTGAATGATGACATCATTCAGCGGCGCTGCTGAGACAGGAAGCGCCGGCGCCCTACAGGCGCCCCCTGGAGCCCGGAGCTGCAGCAGCGGAGGCACGGGGAAAGGTCGAGTATTGCGTCGGCTGCTGCCGGAGCCCTGAGCAAGCGGGGGAGCCCAGTGGCGGCGCTGGCACCGCTCTCTCCGCTGACGGGCGCTGGGTTGCCCGACGGCGAGTGGGCCCCCCCGCCTGCTCAGGGCCCCGGCACTTGCCCGGGTATGCCGGGTGCTGACGTCGGCCCTGTTCGTAGCCCCTTCCCCTCGAACCCCTTCCTCGCTTTCCAGCCGTTCTTCATCTCTGCACACCCCCAGAGTATCCAAATCTTCACCTAAACGTCATTCGCAATAAAAATGTGTGGTTCCTGTTGTACAAAGTATGTACTAATCTGCTTTTAGTAAATGTATCCAAATCTCCCAACTCGTGGCATTACAATGTGGTTCTGTTCAAAGATGTACAATGCTTAGTAAAGTACAAATCCCAACGTATGCAATTAGATGTTGGTTCCTGTTGTACTAAATAAATGTGTAAATCTTCTTTTAGTAAATCCGGTTTGCTTAATGTGTCTTTCGCCGCCTACACACACTGCGCCGTACACGTTGCGTTTTGGACTACACATAACTCCAGGATTGACATGTTTCTTGTGTCTTTCCTGGAGATATGTGTAGTCCAAAACACAAATATATGACTTGTATTTTCGCCACCAGTCTCTCTGTCTACTAATATTGCACATATTGAATAGAGGATGATGTTGAGTGCAAGGCATAGCTATTTTACCTTGCCAGGTATCATAAAAAGTTAAATGAGTCTGGTGTGTTTTTACCATCATTTCACTTTGTGATACAAGGCCAGGGATTCTACAGTCATGGCCAAAAGTTTTGAGAATGACACAAATATTATATTTTCACATGATCTGCTGCCCTCTGGTTTTTATGTGTGTTTGACAGATGTTTTTATCACAGACAGAAATATAATTGCAAACATATGAGTAACAAAAGCTTATATTGACAGTTAGAATGAGTTAATGCAGCAAGTCAATATTTGCAGTGTTGACCCTTCTTCTTCAGGACCTCTGCAATTCTCCCTGGCATGCTCTCAATCAACTTCTGGACCAAATCCTGACTGATAACAGTCCATTCTTGCACAATCAATGCTTTCATTTTGTCAGAATTTTTAGGTTTTTGTTTGTTCCACCTGTCTCTTGATGATTGACCACAAGTTCTCAATGGGATTAAGATCTGGGGAGTTTCCAGGCCATGGACCCAAAATCTCTATGTTTTGTTCCCTGTGCCATTTAGTTATCACCTTTGCTTTATGGCAAGGTGCTCCATCATGCTGGAAAAGGCATTGTTGATCGCCAAACTGCTCTTGGAGGGTTGGGAGAAGTTGCTCTTGGAGGACATTCTGGTACCATTCTTTATTCATGGCTGTGTTTTAGACAAGACTGTGAGAGAGCCGATTCCCTTGGCTGAGAAGCAACCCCACACATGAATGGTTTCAGGATGCTTAACAGTCGACATGAGACAAGACTGGTGGTAGCGCTCACCTTGTCTTCTCCGAATGAGGCGTTTTCCTGATGTCCCAAACAATCGAAAAGGGGATTCATCAGAGAAAATAACTTTACCCCAGTCCTCAGCAGTCCACTGCCTGTACCTTTTGCAGAATATCAGTCTGTCCATGATGTTTTTTCTGGAGAGAAGTGGCTTCTTTGCTGCCCTCCTTGAGACCAGGCCCTGCTCCAAGAGTCTCTGTCTCACAGTGCGTGCAGATGCACTCACACCTGCCTGCTGCCATTCCTGAGCAAGCTCTGAACTGCTGGTAGCCCTATCCGCAGCTGAAACACTTTTAAGAGATGGTCCTGGCGCTTGCTGGTCTTTCTTGGGCGCCCTGGAGTCTTTTTGGCAACAATGGAACCTCTCTCCTTGAAGTTCTTGATGATGCGATAGATTGTTGACTGAGGTGCAATCTTTCTAGCTGCGATACTCTTCCCTGTTAGGCCATTTTTGTGCATTGCAATGATGACTGCATGTGTTTCTTTAGAGATAACCATGGTTAACAGAAGAGAAACAATGATACCAAGCACCAGCCTCCTTTTAAAGTGTCCAGTGGTGTCATTCTTACTTAATCATGACAGATTGATCTCCAGCCATGTCCTCATCAACACCCACACCTGTGTTAATGGAGCAATCACTGAAAAGAGGTTAACTGGTCCTTTTAAGGCAGGGCTGCAATGATGTTGAAATGTGTTTTGGGGGATAAAGTTCATTTTCTAGCCAAATATTGACTTTGCAAGTAATTGCTGTTAAGCTGATCACTCTTTATAACATTCTGGAGTACATGCAAATTGCCATTAGAAAAAGTGAAGCAGTTGACTTTGTAAAAATTAATATTTGTGTCATTCTCAAAACTTTTGTCCATGACTGTAGATATACCTTGTAATTAACCACATTCTCTATTCACTGTGTCTTGAATAAACTGAGGAGATGATGGTGAAAATACACGTTATATGTACAATCCCCTGGCCTTGTGTCATTACTATCACAGCTGGGCAGGTGAATACACATGAGTTTTCACCTGCAGCATCGCTTCAGTCTGCATTTATTTCAAGCATACTGTAGCGATGCTGCAGTTTATAGCTCATGTTTATTCACCTGCCCATGAGTGATAAATTCTGAAGTGAGGATGTGTTATTTGGGGGCATCACCACTTCAGCATGACACCAGGCCTGGGTATTGTAGAAGATGTATAATCTTTATCATCTCTCCAGTCTGCGTTCAAAATCAAGTCACAGTGATGATACTGCAAATAATATTTATAGTCACATGGTCAGGTATATCAGGTATAATAAAGAGTGACGGATGCTAGTGCATCCACAAATCACTATTTGTAACATCAGGCCAGGTGACACAAATATTAGTTGTTTTATCTCCACCGTCGCTGCAAATGGAACCAAAACTGGACAGATGATAAAGGTCATACAACTTGTGTGTGTGGATGTATAGTCACCTGGTCAGGGTTACTAGTAAATTCATGATGCACAAAAAACACAGCATCATGAATTCACTGGTAAACCTGGCCAGTTGATTATTGTATTTGAGTGTAAAAAAAAACCACAGACTGCACTCAGTACAGTTATAAACACAGGTATTTTATTAACGTACAGACAAAAAGGTATTTTATTAACATACAGGCAAGAACACTTTTTTTTACACCATTTGTTCTTGCCATTCCACACGTTCAACATCTGACATGAAGTAGGCTGCAAATTGGTCCCTCATTTGGCCAACTTCAACAGAAGACCTCAGAGGGTGCAGAGTGAACTCAGGCAATGGGTTAGGAGCTGCATCATCAAGTTCAAAGTTTGGGTGCTCTTTAGACATAACAAAATTATGTAGCACCACACATGCCTTCACCACTTCATCCACTGTTTCCAGTTTCAGATGAATGGCTGTGCCCAGAATGCGCCATCTGGAAACAAGTATACCGAAGGCACACTCTACTGTTCTTCTGGCCCTGGTCAGCCTGTAATTAAATATTTTTTTGTTGTGGTCCAAGTCCCGGATGGAGTAGGGTTTGAGCAGGTGTTGGCACATCTGGAATGCCTCTTCCCCAACCATGACAAATGGCTGTGGCGGACCTTCGGTGTGGGGAAGAGGCCGTGGCATGGGAAATTGAACTGGTTTCCATACAACCTCCGGCCCATGTCCAAGTTCTTAAAGGCCTGTGAGTGATTTCCACGGCCAAATGCCCCAATGTCCACTGCAACAAACATACAGTCTGCATCAGCAATGGTCATGAGAACTGTAGAGAAGTACTTTTTGTAATTGTAGTACTCCGAGCCTGTTCTTTTTGGTTTGATGATGTTGATGTGTTTCCCATCAACTGCTCCCAAACAGTTGGGGAAATTGCAGGTTGTCCAGAATTTTTCAGCTATTTCTAGCCACTTTTCTGTGGTGGGCAGGGGCATAAATTCTGGACAGAGAACATTCCACAATGCCTGGCAGGTGTCCACAACAATTCCTGAAAAGGTGGAGATACCAATCCTGTATTGGAAGTGAAGTGAGGAGAGGCTCTCTCCAGTAGCAAGGAATCTGAGAAAGAAAAACAATATATGTTATTGTATATGTTTTTTTTAAAACATTTAACTAAAGAGAAAAAAAAGTACATGGCATACAAATAATTCTGCAGGTCTTTGTTTACTAGATGGCAGAACAATAATTCTGGCAGCTTTGGAATAGTACATGGCAGAACAAATAAAATCATGCAGGCATTGGTTTAGCAATATTTCGTACCGTAATGTCACCAGGAGTTTTTCCTCCGGAGGAATCGCCCGACGGAGTTGTGTGTCCTGTCTCCGGATGAATTGTTGGACACGAGCAAGTAAATACCTGAAGGTTTCTTGTGACATCCGGGTATAGTCCGTAAATTTCTCCGGGTTTGCCTGCAGCTCGCTATAGAGGGTGTGGTACATTCCATGGCTCTCCCGGAGTTCAACAATCTGATGTACCCACAAACGCCGCCGCTGCCGTCTTCGCTGTCTCTCTCTCTTCCTTTCTTCATGGCAAGCAACTGCATAAGCCTGAGCCATCGCAATGTCCAGATCCAAGTTGAAGTGGAAACTCTTCCAGCGCAGATCCATGTCATAAAGGCAAATGTGAAGAATGGCTGTGAACAGGCTCTATATAAAGATTTCCCATAAGACACGCCCACTGGTGTCCCATTGGTGGAGTCAGTTGCAAGAATTTTGCAAAGATTTTCCTCCTGTGAAATGTGCCGAAAAAAACGCAAACGCATGCAAAAACGCTTGAAATTGCATACAATCGCTGAGTTTATTTTTCGCAATGCGCACACTTATGCGACTAAATATCGCAGCGATTACAAACTTTTGCACGAGTTTTTTTCATGCATTTTATGTGCGCTCGAAACGCAGCGCAATAAAACGCATGTGTGAAAGTAGCCTTACTCTCACTAAACACATCCGAAAAATCAGTCAAAAAGTCAGGGACATCCTGAGACTGGGAGAGACAGAAAACACAGGAGTGTCAGTATTAACACATTGGCAGCCCCAACTGGTCACAGACACAGATTTCCAATCCAAAACAGGATTATGAGTCTGTAACCAAGGGAAACCCAGTACAATAATGTCATGCAGATTATGCAACACCAGAAATTTGCAACTCTCCTGATGATCTGGTTCAACCCTCATTATCACCTGAGTAGAAAACTGGTGTTTATTCTCCGCCAAAGGGGTAGAATCAATGCCCAGTAAAGGAATAGACCTCCGCAGGGGTATCATGGGAAAGCCACAACATTTGGCAAAGTCAAAATCCATCAGGTTAATAGCTGCTCCTGAATCAACAAAAGCCTGAGCCGAAAATGTGGACAGGGAGCATATCAGGGTAACAGTCAACAGAAATTTAGTCTGAACACTACCCAAGACAACTGAGCGCGCAAAACGTCTTCCCCGCTTAGGGCAGACTGAAATTGCATGAGAAGCGTCACCACAGTAGAAACATAACCCATTGCGCTTTCTAAACAAACTCATAACACTGAGCCCCAGAAGTCACTCCATCACACTGCATGGGCTCAGGAGCTGGCTCACAAGGCAACACTATCTCACGCATACCTCCGCGCTCACGCAAACGTCTGTCAATTTGAATAGCCAAAGACATAGAATCATTGAGACCAGAGGGAACAGGGAATCCCACCATAACGTCCTTTACATTTTCTGACAGACCTTTCCGAAAAAGGGCTGTCAAAGCACCATCATTCCATCTGGTCAGGACTGACCACTTTTGAAATTTCTGACAGTACAGCTCAGCGTCTTCACGACCCTGATTTTATGCCAACAAGGTCTTTTCAGCTTGATCAGTGACATTAGGTTCATCGTACAATAACCCCAGAGCCTGAAAAAATACATCAACATCATTCAAAACATGATCCCCAGGTGTCAGGGAAAAAGAACAATCCTGAGGGTCGCCGCGCAGCAGAGAGATGACAATTTGAACCTGCTGTGCTGCTTTCCCTGAGGACTTAGGCTTTAAGGCAAAAAACAACTTACAGTTATTTTTGAAATTCAGAAATTTAGACCGATCCCCCAAAAATAAATCTGGTATGGGGATCCTAGGTTCCACAACCGGCAACCTAGCAAGATAGGTAGCAATACTCCGAACCTCAGTGGCAAGCTGCTTCACACGGCCAGACAACTGTGCAAACTCCATTGAGGAAAAAAAAAATCCTCCTCAGCACCCAGAGAAAAAGGGAAAAAATGCAATAGAGAAAAAAAAAAATTCTGACAACTCCCTTTTTTCTTTTCCTTTTACTATTTTTCCCTTCTGTTGGGTACCATATAATTTTCAGTTTGGCCGGTAATACTGTTATGTTTTGGTAGCTGAGGAGAAATTACAAGAATAGCCAAAGAAGCAATACACCAGAGAGGCTGGAATCTATTGGATTGCAGGACCCTAAACTAACCACAACACTAGAAGTAGCCGTGGAGCGTACCTACGGTGATCCTAGACGCCTCGTCACAGCCGGAGAGATAGCTACACCTAAAGTCAGAAAGATGAATGCTATCTGCCCCGTAGCAGAGTCTCCAAAGAAATAGGAAGCCCCCAAACATGTAATGGCGGTTAGACCAGAAAAAAATATGAACACAGACAGAAAATAGAATGAGCAAACGCTGGGGCCCAAACTGTCTAGATAGAAAAGTATAGGAAAGAATTCTGACTGCAACCCAAAAAAACCCTGACAGAAATACCAATACTTCTGATTAACAAAAAACCTGAGATCACACGATCTCTACCACCAAAATCAGATCTCTGGTGTAACAAACAGCAATTCAGCAAATAAAAAGTGACATAGGAACAGAGCAAAAGTGCAAACACAAATTGCAGCGCCAGGCCCCAAAAGGGACCAGGCTGACGTCTACTGCTAAGCAGCAAACCAGCAAGGAAAATCCAACCAGAGGAAAAAAAAACAGCAAATCACTTATCTGAATGAGTGCAGGAATGCAAGCTGAGCTCTAAGCAAGACATGGAAGAACAATTGATTACCGGCAAGGCTGAAGGGAGGTCAGGTCACTTATATCAGACCATTCAGAGCCAGTTGAAGGCCATTCACCAATTAGTTCATTACCCTCAGCAACCACCGGAGGGAGTCCCAGCTCAGAAATCGCCTCCAGAGTATTCACAACACCTAGCCCTGAAGAAGGCTTTGACGGAGGCCCCTGTGCTGGCCTATGCTGACTTCTCGCAGCCGTTCATCTTACACACTGATGGGAGTCTACAGGGGCATGGAGCAGTGCTATCCCAGATGCAGGACGGAAAAGAGCACATCATAGCATATGCTAGTCGGTCTTTACATGACTTGGAAAATAATCCAGAAAACTACAGTTCATTCAAACTGTTGTTCTTTGTACTCTAATATCCCACACCAGGATGGATTAAATGCCTGCAAAGTCTTCATGGAAAACATCAGGAATGATGCTGATTCTGTGATGAAACTCACAAAATTCATCCTCTGGAGACTGGTACAACTATAGGAAATAAAATGGCTCCACAGTATGCAAATCTTTTAATGGCCAAGCTTGAACGCGACTTTTTGTCCTCATGTCCCATCAGGCCTCTTGCCTACTACCGCAACATTGATGACATTTTAATCATCTGGATGGAGTCTGAGCCACAGCTAAAGACATTCCACGAACAGTTTAATCAATTTCATCCCACCATCAACTTAACACTCAACTACTCCAGCACTGAAAATAAGTTTTTAGACACCATCATTAAGCTAAAGATCAATGAAATAGAGACTTCCCTGTATCAGAAGCCAATAGACTGTCCAACATACCTTAAATGGGACAGTTTCCATCCAAAACACATAAAAAACTCTATTGTCTACAGCCAAGCCATCAGATACAATCGTATATGTACCATCCCCATGGATAGAGACAAACACCTTGGTCGCCTCAGAAGGACATTTTTGAATCAGGGCTACCATCCAAGAATGATTGAAAACCAAATTACAAGATCCACCAGAATATCAAGGAATCACCTGCTACATAACAAAGCTAAAGATGAAAATAACCGAGGGCCTCTAGTAGTCACCTACAATCCAAATCTGGAGGTGTTAAGTAAAGCTGCGGAAATTACAACCTTTACTACAAAAAGATGCCCGATTACAATCCATTTTTCCAGACCCCCCACTACTGTGTTTTAGGCAGCCCCAAATTTAAAGGGAATCTGTCACCCTAAATTGGCGGGATATTTAAATGATGGCAGTCAGGTCAGATGGGTGGTGTTTTGGGTACTTGCCTTAACATGTTGTTCGCCACTGTCTCCATTATTTCTGGGAATTGTAGTCGTTGCCCTCCATATAACGCGCCTGCGCATTGCAATCTTGAATTGCTCACGCGCAGTATGCTTTTCCCGCAGATTGCTATGTGCAGGCGCGTTATATGGAGGGCAACGACTACAATTCCAAGAAATAATGGAGACAGCGGCGAACAACATGTTTCCATCACTTCCATCATCCCCATCATTGCCTTTTCCATCACTCCCATCATCCTCATCATTGCCCTCTCCCCATCACTCCCATCATTGCCTTTTCCATCATCCCCATCATTGCCCTCTACCCATCACTTTCATCATTGCCTTCTCCATCACTCCCATCATTCCTATCTTTGCCTTTTATATCACACCCATCATTGCCTTTTCATCACTCCCATCACTCCCATCATCCACATCATTGCCCTCTACACAACACTCCCATTATTGCCCTCTCCCCATTACTCCCATAATTGCCCTCCCCATCACCCCCATCATTACCTTTTCCATCATTCCCATCAACCCCATGAATGCCCTCTCCCCATCACTCCCATCATTGCCTTTTCCATCACTCCCAACATCACCATCATTGGCTTTTCCATCACTTCCATCATCCCCATCATTGCCTTTTCCATCACTCCCATCATCCTCATCATTGCCCTCTCCCCATCACTCCCATCATTGCCTTTTCCATCATCCCCATCATTGCCCTCTACCCATCACTTTCATCATTGCCTTCTCCATCACTCCCATCATTCCTATCATTGCCTTTTATATCACACCCATCATTGCCTTTTCATCACTCCCATCATTGCCTTCTCCATCACTCCCATTATCTCCATCATTGCCCTCTACCCATCACTCCCATCATTGCCTTCTCTATCACTTCCATCATCCCCATCATTGCCTTTTCCATCACCCCATCATCCCCATCATTGCCCTCTACACATCACTCCCATCATTGCCTTCTCCATCACTCCCATCAATGCCTTTTCCATCACTCCCATCATCCCCATCATTGCCTTATCCATCACTCCCATCATCCCCATCATTGCCCTCTACCCATCACTTTCATCATTGCCTTCTCCATCACTCCCATCATCCCTATCATTGCCTTTTATATCACACCCATCATTGCTTTTTCATCACTCCCATCATTGCCTTCTCCATCACTCCCATTATCCCCATCATTGCCCTCTACCCATAACTCCCATCATTGCCTTCTCTATCACTCCCATCATCCCCATCATTGCCTTTTCCATCACCCCATCATCCCCATCATTGCACTCTACACATCACTCCCATCATTGCCTTCTCCATCACTCCCATCAATGCCTTTTCCATCACTCCCATCATCCCCATCATTGCCTTATCCATCACTCCCATCATCCCCATCACTCCCATCATTGCCTACTCCATCACACACACACACACCTCTCCGCTGCTCTGAGCTCTCCGCATGCTCGGCAGCTTCGTCCTGCGCTTCCCGCTCTCCTCCCGTTCTTCTCTTCTCCCGCTCTTCCTCTCATTGGCACACAGTGGCGAGGAGCTGAATGCCGTGTGAGGAAGGACAGATTAGGGCCGGTGATGCCACTTCCCAGCAGAAAGGGCTTTGCGTGCCCTCTTTGGCACGCGTGCCATAGGTTCTCCATCGCTGATATAGTGGATAAAGAACATACTGCAGCTTTTAATTTCTCTTAATCTTATTTATAAGACAACACTATCATCTAGTGAATAAAGAACATACTACAGCTCTTAGTTTGTCTTAATCTTATTTATAAAGCAACACTACCATCTAGTGGATAAAGTACATACTACAGCTGTTATTTTGTCTTATTCCCATTTATAAGGCAACAGTACCATCTAGTGGATAAAGAACATACTGCTCTAAGTTTGTCTTATTCTCGTATAAAGGCAACACTACCATCTAGTGCACTGATGGCGAACCTATGACACGTGTGCAAGAGAGGGCATGCAGAGCCCTCTCAGCTGGCACACGGCCTCGCCTCATCCTTGTTCCGGACTGCAGCTTTCTGCCTCACACATTGAGCGTCAGTAGAGGGCCAATGATGGCGGTGATGGGGAGAGGGACAATGATGGGAGTGATGGGGATAGGGCCAATGATGGGAGTGATGGGGAGAGGGCCAATGATGGGAGTGATGGGAAGAGGGCCAATGATCGGAGTGATGGGGAGAGGGCAACAATGGTTGTGGGGAAGAGGGCAATGATGGGGTGATGAGGAGGAGGAAATGATGGAGGTGGTGGAATAGGCAATTTCTACATTTCTACATGAAAGGGATCATGATGAGGCATATTTCTGCATGAAGGGGATCATGATGGGGCATTTCTACATGAAGGGGATCATGAGGGGGCATATTTCTACAGGAATGGGATCATGATGGGGCATATTTCTACATGAAGGGAATCATGATGGGGCATTTCTACAAGAGGGGGATTATTATGGAACATATTTCTACGTGAAGGGGATCATGATGGGGCATTTCTACATGAAGGGGATCATGATGGGGCATATTTCTGCATGAAGGGGATCATGATGGGGCATTTCTACATGAAGCGGATCATGATGGGGCAAATTTCTGCATGAAGGGGATCATGATGGGGCATAATATTACAAGAAGGGGATCATGATGGGGCATTTCTAGGTGAAGGGGATCATGATGGGGCATATTTCTGCATGAAGGGGATCATGATGGGGCATAATACTACAGGAAGGGGATCGTGATGGGGCATATTTCTGCATGAAGGGGATCATGATGGGGCATAATACAAGAAGCGGATCATGATGGGGCATTTCTATATGAAGGGGATCATGATGGGGCATATTTCTGCATGAAGGGGATCATGATGGGGCATATTACTACAAAAATTGGATCATGATGGGACATATTACTACAAGAAGGGGATCATGATGGGGCATATTTCTAAATGAAGCAGATCATGATGGGGCATATTTCTGCATGAAGGGGATCATGATGGGGCATATTTCTACATGAAGGGGATCATGATGGGGCATATTTCTGCATGAAGGGGATCATGATGGGGCATATTTCTACATGAAGGGGATCATGACTGGGCATATTTCTGCATGAAGGGGATCACGGTGGGGCATATTTCTACATGAAGGGGATCATGCTGGGGCATATTTCTACATGAAGGGGATCATGATGGGGCATATTTCTACATGAAGGGGATCATGACTGGGCATATTTCTGCATGAAGGGGATCAAGGTGGGGCTTATTTCTACATGAAGGGGATCACGATGTGGCATAATTCTACAAGAAGGGGATCATTATGGGACATATTTCTACATGAAGGGATCATGATGGGGCATATTTCTACAAGAAGGGGATCATGACTGGGCATATTTCTGCATGAAGGGGATCATTATGGGACATATTTCTACATGAAGTGGATCATGATGGAGCATATTTCTACATGAAGGTGATCATGACTGGGCATATTTCTGCCACCAATTTTCAATGTAAATATTAGAGTTGAGCGAAACAGGTCGGTCAGATTCGAAAATCACCGACTTTCGCCAAAGTCAGGTTTCCCCGAGCGAAACCCGACCATAGCGTGAGGTCGGCCATGCGGTCGTCGACCCAAGCGGCAAAGTCGGTTTTACCATATAATTGCTGCAGGCGCCTTTTCTCAGCCAATGAGCAAGGACCCACACTGTGGGCAACTAGATGACATGGGCAGCGGCCACCACCATCTTAGAGAAGGGAATTGCAGTGATTGGCTTGCTTTGTGTGGCGTCACAGTGGCTATAAAAACCCTGAGCGCCGACCGCCATTTGTCGCTGTTTTTCAGTAGGGAGAGAGTTAGGCAGGAAAAAAAATTATTACGTATGTGCTTGTGCTGATAGCGATTGTGCTGTAAAGTTAGTGTGCAGTGACAGGGGAGGGTTTTGTTGTGTGCAGCAGCGCTGGTCATTAGGCTGCCTGTCAGTGACAGGGGAGGAATTTCTTGTGTGCAGCAGCAGAGCTGATTATTAGGCTGCCTGCCAGTGACAGAGGAGGGATTTCTTGTGTGCAGCAGCAGAGCTGATTATTAGACTGCCTGCCAGTGACAGGGGAGGAATTTCTTGTGTGCAGCAGCAGAGCTGATTATTAGGCTGCCTGCTAGCTGTATTGCTGTGTGTACACTGCTGTGTAGACTGCTTTTTACACAGCAACTACACAGCACTAATGCTTTGATTCTTTTTTTCTGCACAGTTACCGAGCGTTCATTTTTTCCACACCTTATAGAGCTGTACGCTCCTGACACACTACCGTGTACCAGCTGGTATCACGGACAAATACATGCTGACTATCTGTGTGTTACTCCGGAAATATATACGGAGATTGCAATTTTACCCTACACTGTATACAGCTGTCCGCTTCTGATACAGTACCGTATGTCTGCTCTTTGTATTACGGTCAAATCCATACTGAGAGAGCGTCTGTGTGTGACTCCGGAAATATATACGGAGATTTACATTTTCCCCTACACCGCATACTGCTGTCCGCTTCTGATACAGTACCGTATATCTGCTCTTTGTATTACGGTCAAATCCATACTGAGTGAGCGTCTGTGTGTGACTCCGGAAATATATACGGAAATTGCAATTTTCTCCTACACCGTAAACTGCTGTCCGCTTTTGATACAGTACCGTATATCTGCTCTTTGTATTATGGTCAAATCCATACTAAGTGAGCGTCTGTGTGTGACTCCGGAAATATATACGGAGATTGAAATTTTCCCTACACCGTATACATCTGTCCGCTTCTGATACAGTACCGTATATCTGCTCTTTCTATTACAGTCAAATCCATACTGAGTGATCGTCTGTGTATGACTCCAGAAATATATACGGAGATTCAAATTTTCCCCAAAACCTTATACAGCTGTCCGCTTCTGATACAGTACCATATATCTGCTCTTTGTATTACGGTCAAATCCATACTGAGTGAGCGTCTGTGTGTGACTCCAGAAATATATACGGAGCTTGCAATTTTACCCTACACCGTATACAGCTGTCTGCTTCTGATACAGTACCGTATATCTGCTCTTTGTATTTTGGTCAAATCCATACTGAGGGAGCGTCTGTGTGTGACTCAGGAAAGATATATGGAGATTGAAACTTTCCCCTACACCGTATACAGCTGTCCACTTCTGATACACTACCGTATATCTGCTCTTTGTATTACGGTCAAATCCATACTGAGTGAGCGTCTGTGTGTGACTCCGGAAATAGATACGGAGATTTAAATTTTCCCCAAAATCTTATACAGCTGTCCACTTCTGATACAGTACCGTATATCTGCTCTTTCTATTACGGTCAAATCCATACTGAGTGATCGTCTGTGTGTGACTCCGGAAATAGATACAGAGATTGCAATTTTCTCCTACACCGTAAACAGCTGTCCGCTTTTGATACAGTACCGTATATCTGCTCTTTGTATTATGGTCAAATCCATACTGAGTGAGCGTCTGTGTGTGACTCCGGAAATATATACGGAGATTGAAATTTTCCCTACACCTTATACAACTGTCCGCTTCTGATACAGTACCGTATATCTGCTCTTTCTATTACAGTCAAATCCATACTGAGTGATCGTCTGTGTGTGACTCCGGAAATATATACGGAGTGTGGTAAGACGACTCGCTCGGCTCTCCTGAAGGCAGACTCAGGACACACGTTCTCTGGGTTTTCTTTCTGCTGGTTTATTATCAGCCATAAACTCATGCAGGTTTCGCAGGAAAAGTAAACATGACCCTTCTGGTTAAACGGGAAAAGCATAAAAAAACAAACAATAACTCAGTCCATAGATGAGTGGGTTCCACCCGCTCTCGGTAGCATAAACGGCACTGCTAAAGTCCTTGTGGAAAGCTCTGCAGCTTCCACTATCCTGTCTGGAGACTTGCCTCTCCAGACCACAACACAGAGAAAAAAAAACAGGACTGAGCTTTTATCCCTTGCTCAGCCACACCCTGAGGGGAGGTAGGGGGAATGCCTCCCGCCCTCTTTGACATTCCCATAAAACCGCACCTCCTTTAACAGAGTAAACCTACCAGCATATAACATGCTGGCAGATAAATAAAGTAGGTTTTAGTTCACACAGGAGAGCATCCTGTGTGACACATACCTCCCCTCACATATAAAACCAGTGACACTGTCACATATTCCCCCCCCTCGCCCAAAGCCGGGGTTTGGGCAACTTCTGACACCAGACAGGGAATCCTAGAGAGGGCATCTGCATTCCCATGTAACTTCCCTGGCCTATGCTCCACGTGAAAGTTAAAATCTTGAAGCTCTAGGAACCATCTAGTTACCCTAGCATTTTTCCCCTCTTTTCCCTCAACCATCTCAACGGGGCATGGTCTGATACTAATTTAAACTTCCGGCCTAGTAGGTAATATTTCAGTGTATCTACGGCCCATTTTATGGCTAAACACTCTTTTTCTACTATGGCGTAGTTCTTCTCGCAAGAGGACAGCTTTCGGCTTAGATAGAGAATGGATGTTCTTCCCCATTTATTTCTTGGGAGAGTACGGCCCCTAGACCAACCTCTGATGCGTCAGTCTGGACCACAAATTATTTTTTAAAGTCTGGCGCGACCAGGACAGGCTGCTTGCACAGTGTTAGCTTCAGCTTTTGAAATGCGGTCTCCGTTTCTTCCGTCCATTTCACCATGGTTGATTTGGTGCCTTTTAGAAGATCTGTTAGTGGGGCGGCCATCGTGGCGAAATTCGGGATAAACCGCCGGTAGTATCCCACCATTCCCAGGAACGCTTTCACCTGCTTCTTTGAGAGCGGTTGCGGCCAGGTTTGAATTGCCTCCACTTTCTTGATTTGCGGCTTTATTTCGCCTCTCCCAACAACATAGCCCAGGTACTTGGCCTCCTCTTTTCCGATGGCACACTTTCTCGGATTTATGGTAAATCCTGCTTTCCTTAGCGCGTCCAAAACGGCCTGAAGTTTGGGTAGGTGACTAGCCCAGTCTGGGCTAAAGACCACAATGTCGTCGAGGTAGGCTGCGGCATACTTCTTATGTGGGGCTAGGATCTGATCCATAGCCCTCTGGAAAGTGGCTGGGGCCCCCTGTAGTCCGAACGGCATCCGCTTGTATTGAAAACAGCCATCAGGTGTTGAGAAAGCCGTCTTCTCTTTAGCCATCTGGGACATGGGGATCTGCCAGTAGCCCTTCGTCAGGTCAAGAGTGGTGATGTACCTCGCCGGTCCAAGCCTCTCGATGAGTTCGTCGACGCGGGGCATCGGGTACGCATCACACTTGGATACCTCATTTAGCCGACGGTAGTCATTACAAAACCTCCACTCTCCATTGGGTTTCGGCACGAGGACGATTGGGCTCGACCACCCACTCTTTGACTCCTCTATTACCCCGAGGTCTAACATCCTCTTCACCTCAGCCGAGATCACCTCCCAGCGTGCTTCCGGAATCCGATACGGCTTCAAATTCACTCGTACATGCGGTTCTGTCAGCACATCATGCTCTACCACTTATGTATGCCCTGGCAACTCTGAGAACAGCTCCCGATTCTGCTGTAGTAATTCTCGACACTGTTGCTTCTGGGCCGGTGATAGAGTCTCTGCAATAGTGACCTCCTCCCAAGGTTCCTTGTCTTCTGGTGGGCTCCCAGGCAAGGAGTTTCCACAGGTTCACGGTCCAGCCACGGCTTGAGCAAGTTTACATGATATATTTGATGTGCCTTCCTTCGGCCAGGCTGGTGGACTTTATAATTAACCTCGCTGACTTTCTCCACCACCTCGTATGGACCTTGCCATTTGGCGAGGAACTTGCTCTCGACGGTAGGGATCAGCACCAAAACACGGTCTCCGGGCTGGAACTGTCTTAGTCTCGCCGACCGGTTGTAGACCCTCGCCTGGGCTTCCTGCGCCTGGAGGAGATGTCCTTACGATGGGCATCACCTTTGACATTCTCTCCTGTAACTGGGCGACATGTTCGATGATGCTCCGGTGTGGCGTGACTTCAGCCTCCCAAGTTTCCTTGGCGATGTCTAGGAGACCCCTTGGATGCCGCCCATATAGGAGCTCAAATGGAGAGAAGCCAGTGGAGGCTTGAGGAACTTCTCTGACCCAGAAAAGCAGAAATGGGAGCAGGTATCCCAGTCTCTCCCATCCTTTTCAATGACCTTCTTGAGCATCGCCTTTAAGGTCTTGTTGAAGCGTTCCACTAGGCCGTCCGTTTGTGGATGATAAACCGAGGTCCGCAGCTGAGTTATCTGAAGGACTCTGCAAAGCTCCTTCATCACCTTGCTCATGAAGGGGGTTCCTTGGTCTATTAGAATCTCTTTTGGTAGACCTGTCCGAGCAAAAATATGGACCAACTCTCGGGCTATACTTTTACTGGACATGTTCCTTAGGGGAACCGCTTCTGGATACCGAATCGCATAGTCCATAACGACCAGGATATATTGGTGTCCCCGAGCTGATTTGACTATGGGGCCCACGAGGTCCATGGCAATCCTCTCAAAGGGAACCTCTATCACAGGTAGTGGAACTAAGGGGCTACAGAAGTGGGAGGAGGGAGCGGTTATTTGGCAGGTGGGGCAGGACCTACAAAAGTTTTGAATTTCTCGATAACACCCTGGCCAATAAAACCTCCTCAGTATCCTCTCCTGAGTTTTCTCGACCCCTAGGTGTCCCCCCAGAACATGTGAATGGGCCATATCTAGCACCCATCGTCTGTATGGCCCCGGCACTAACAGCTGTTCCACTATCTCACCGCCCCTCAGTTTGGCCACCCGATATAGCAACTCCCCCTGTACTGCAAAGTGGGGAAATCTGGTGTCGGCCCCCGGCTCTTGGGCAACCCCATTATATACAGTAACCTGGTCGAACGCCCCTTTTAAAGTCAGGTCTCGAACTTGAGCAGTCCCAAAGTTCTCTCTGGACATATCTAACGCAGGTAGGTCGGCCTGCTCGGTCACGTCTCACCCTCATCACCGACAAGGACGCACAGTGGGAACTCCTCTCTCTGAGACTCTGTCGGGGGTTCTTCTTCAAGGATCTCACTTTTCCCCATGCTACTTAGTCCAGTTCCCTTCCCCCACAAGTCCCAGAATAAGGGAAAATCACGGCCCAATATAACGGGATGTATCAGGTCCTTTACCACCCCGACTTCCTGGGACTGGGCACCACAGTCTGTCCCCACTGTTACTGTGGCCACGGGATAGTCCTTGGCGTCACCATGGATGCACCGAACACCCAGGGTTTTGGAAGGAATCAACTGGTGGGGAAGGGATGCTTGATCAAGGTCACCAGACTCCCGGAGTCCAACAGTCCAAGCACTTTTATTCCATTAATGGATACTGCACACGCCTGCGGTCCCTCGCCGGGTCGACAGTCCACGCTACAGGCTGGATAGGCATAATAGGAGACCCGTCGGCCTAGGCTGCAGTCCATGGGCTCAGGGGATATTTGACACCTGGCGGCTACATGTCCAGGGTTGTGACATCGCCAGCAAACTATATCTTTCCAAACTGTTCTAAAGGCACCTTCAATAGGAGTGGGACGCCCCCCAGTGGTGGCTCTAGACCCCTTTCGTGGTGAACCCACCCCCTTTTGGGTATCCCAGTAGGTAGAAATGACTGCATCCGGTTTCCCAAGAGATCTCTCAACTACCTGGTACCTCTCTACCAGGCCGATAAAGTCATCTGCGTTCTGGGGATCACCCTGGGCAACCCAGGTCTGTACTGACTTGGGGAGGGAATGCATGAATCTGTCAATCACCACCCGCTCAACCATCTGGGCCGGAGTGGAGGAGTCCGGCTGTAGCCACTTCTGAACAAGATGCAGTAGGTCAAACATCTGCGAACGAGGGGGTTTGTTGCTAGCATACGCCCAGTGATGAACTCGCTGGGCTCTTACTGCCATATTTACTCCCAGACGTGCTAAGATCTCTGTCTTTAGTTTGGGATACTCCTTAGCATCTTGCAGCGCCAAGTCAAAATACGCTTTTTGGGGTTCACCCGATAAATATGGCGCCAGAACCTCTGCCCACTGTGCTGGTGGAAATCTCTCCCGATCAGCCACCCTCTCAAAAACAGTCAGAAATGCTTCTACATCATCCCCAGGGGTCATCTTCTGCATGGCCCGCCTTACCGCCTTCCTGACGTGAGAATCATCAGTCGGCCCTGGGGCTGGGGTGGCTGCCCTGCTCTGGATGGTGTCCGCCAAAAGCTGTATCTGCTGTTGCGCCTCCTTCTGGGTGCTGCTGCTGCGATTTTTGCTGCAACTGGATCTGCTGAAGCAACAGTTTGGTCGTCTCCTGGTGCTGCTGCTGTATGCTCTGCTGGGCCTGCTGTATGCTCTGCTGGCTCTGTAGGTGTTGCTGCTGCATGCTCTGCTGGGCCTGGACCAGGTGCTTAACGAGCTCCTCCATGCTGCCGGACTTCTCTGGCTGGCTGGCAGCCTTCACCCAGGACATCAACCGGTCTTTGTAGCAGGTACACGTGTTCCTGGAATCCTGCCCGCATTCTCCACCAACTGTGGTAAGACGACTCGCTCGGCTCTCC
>JARQOD010000769.1:41248-124916 GCA_033576555.1 Oophaga sylvatica | reverse complement strand
ATAATTAACTATAATAACGTGATGACATATGACTATATATAGACATAATAAACACTGAGCACTAACAGGCTGTACTAAAGGATGAGCATATAATCGGACAACAGACTGTAATACATGAAGACTATAAGTGGAGATAATAGATGTGACATTATACGGACTTACATTACAGTGCTGATAGCACTAATCAGTGATGAGACATAGTGATGAGAGCACTATAAGTGACTGATAGCATATATACAGTGACTGATGAGCACTAATACAGTGACTGTGATAAATGATATATTGACTGATGACATATACTGACTAGCATATACATGACGTGCCTATATGGTACACATAGCTGTACCTAACTGATATGCATTACTGAAGCATATAGTGACTGAGGCTTAACTGATTGGTATACATGATGGAGACATACTCTAGAACTATACATACTGATGGCATATATATGATGTCACTATCGTGACTGATGAGCATATATGACTGATACATAGATGATGCACTATATACAGACTGGGCAATACTCGTGACTGATGAGCACTATATCATGACGGAGCATAAATGCTGATGTAGCACTATATACAGTGACTGATGACACTATATACTGTGACTGATGAGCACTATATACGTGACTGAGCCTATATACAGTGACTGATAGCACTATATACATGATGATGAGCACATATACAGGACGATGAGCCTATTACGTGACTATGCACTATACAGTGATGATGACATGTATACAGTGATGATGGCACTATATACATGATATGACACATATACATGACTGATGAGCACTATAACTGCTTATAGCACTATAACAGTGACGTAGACTAATACATATTGAGGACTGTCGTGACTGATGACAATACAGTTGATGCTTATACAGTACTGTGAGATATAACAGTGATGGTGCTTATATACATGACGTGAGCACTAAGGAGATGAAAATATATACATGACGTGAGCTTATAACAGGATGATGATATACAGTGATGTGCCTATACGTGATGATAGCATTATACAGTGATGATGCCTATTACAGTGATGTGAACATATACGTGATGATGAGCACTATTAGTGATAGAGCACTATATAAGTGATGATAAGCCATATACAGTGAAGATGACATTATATACGTGACTGATTGCCTATAACGTGATGATGACACTATTACGTGACGATGGCATATATACATGATGGCCTATATACAGGACTGATGAGCATATATACAGTGACTATGGCATTATATACAGTGTGTGGCCTATATACAGGATGATGGCACTTAACATGACTGTGAACTAATGTGACTATGAGCACATATACAGTGATATAACTATTACAGTGACTATAGCATATATACAGTGCCTGATTTCTTATACATGACTGATGAAACTATATACGTGATGATGAGCATATAACAGTGATGTGTGCTATATACTGATGATGAGCACATATACGGATGATGAGCATATTACATGATAATGAGCCTATATACAGGACTGATGAGCACTTATACGTGATGATGAGCACTATATCAATGATATGAGCACAATATACTGATGTGAGCATATATACAGTGACTATGAGCACTATATACGGAATGACTATATATGATGATGACTAATCGTGAATTGAGACTAATACAGTGACTGTGAGCATTATACAGTGATGTGGCACTATATACGGATGTGAGCATTATACAGTGACGATGAGCATATATACAGTGATGATGAGCACTATATACAGTGACTGATGAGCATTATACAGTGACTGATGAGCACTATATGATGTGACTATAAGTGATGACACTATACAGTGACTGATGAGCACTATATACAGTGACTGATGAGCACTATATACAGTGACTGATGAGCACTATATACAGTGATATAAGCACTATATACAGTGACGATGAGACATATACAGTGACTGATGAGCACTATATAGTGACTGATGAGCACTATATACAGTGTGTACTTAGTGAATGAGCACTATATACAGTGACTAATGAGCATTATATACAGTGACTGTGGCACTATATACATGACTGATGAGCACTATATACGTGACTGATGAGCACTATATACAGTGAATGATGAGCACTATATACATAGACTGATGGCACATATACAGTGATGATGAGCACTATATACAGTGATGATGAGCACTAATCAGTGATGATGAGCACTAATACAGTGACTATGAGCACTATATACAGTGACTGTGAGCATTTATACAGTGACTGATGAGCACTATATACGTGACTGATGAGCACTATATACAGTGACTGATGAGCACTTAACAGTGACTGATGAGCACTATATACAGTGACTGATGAGCACTATATACAGTGACTGATGAGCACTATAAGTGATGATGAGCACTATAAAAAAAAAAAAAAAAAAAAAAAAAAAAAAAAAAAAAAAAAAAAAAAAAAAAAAAAAAAAAAAAAAAAAAAAAAAAAAAAAAAAAAAAAAAAAAAAAAAAAAAAAAAAAAAAAAAAAAAAAAAAAAAAAAAAAAAAAAAAAAAAAAAAAAAAAAAAAAAAAAAAAAAAAAAAAAAAAAAAAAAAAAAAAAAAAAAAAAAAAAAAAAAAAAAAAAAAAAAAAAAAAAAAAAAAAAAAAAAAAAAGGGGGGGGGGGGGGGGGGGGGGGGGGGGGGGGGGGGGGGGGGGGGGGGGGGGGGGGGGGGGGGGGGGGGGGGGGGGGGGGGGGGGGGGGGGGGGGGGGGGGGGGGGGGGGGGGGGGGGGGGGGGGGGGGGGGGGGGGGGGGCTGATGAGCACTAATACAGTGACTGATGAGCACTATATACAGTGACTGATGAGCACTATATACAGTGACTGATGAGCACTATATACAGTGACTATGAGCACTATACAAGATGAAGCACTATATACAGTGACTGATGAGCATTATATACGTGACTGATGTGCTACTATATACAGTGACTGATGAGCACTATATACAGTGACTGATGAGCACTATATACAGTGACTGATGAGAACCTATATACAGTGACTGATGAGCACTATATACAGTAACTGATGAGCACTATATACAGTGACTGTGAGCACTATATACAGTGACTGATGAGCACTATATACAGTGACTGATGAGCACTATATACAGTGACTGATAGAGCACTATATACAGTGACTGTGAGCACTATATGCAGTGACTGAGAGCACTATATACAGTGACTGATGAGCACATAGACAGTGACTGATGAGCAACTATATACAGTGACTGATGAGCACTATATACAGAGACTGATGTGACTACTATATACAGTGATGATGAGCACTATATACAGTGACTGATGAGCACTATATACAGTGACTGATGAGCACTATATACAGTGACTGATGAGCACTATATACAGTGACTGATGAGCACTATATACAGTGACTGATGAGCACTATATACAGTGACTGATGAGCACTATATACAGTGACTTATGAGCACTAATATACAGTGACTGATGAGCACTATATACAATGATTGATGAGCACTAATGCAGTGACTGATGAGCACTATATACAGTGACTGATGAGCATTTATACAGTGACTGATGAGCACTATATACAGTGACTGGTGAGCATTATATACAGTGACGGATGAGCACTATATACAGTGATTGATGAGCACTATATACAGTGACTGATGAGCATTTTATACAGTGACTGATGAGCACTATATACAGTGACATGATGAGCACTATATACAGTGACTGATGAGCACTAGATGCAGTGACTGATGAGCACTATATACAGTGACTGATGAGCACTATATACAGTGACTGATGAGCATATATACAGTGACTTATGTCACTATATAAGTGACTGATGAGCACTATATACAGTAACTGATGAGCACTATATACGTGACTGATGGCACTATATACAGTGACTGATGGCACTATATACTGTGACTGATGAGCACTATATACAGTGACTGATGAGCACTAGATGTAGTGACTAATGAGCACTATATACAGTGACTGATAAGCACTATATACAGTGACAGATGAGCATTATATACAGTGACTGATGTGCTCTATATACAGTGACTGATGAACACTATATACAGTGACTGATGAGCATTATATACAGTGACTGAAGTGCTCTATATACAGGGACTGATGAGCACTATATACAGTGACTGATGAGCATTATATACAGTGACTGATGTGCTCTATATACAGTGACTGATGAGCACTATATACATTGACTGATGAGCATAATATACAGTGACTGATGAGCACTATATACAGTGACTGATGAGCACTAATCAGTGACTGATGAGCACTATATACAGTGACTGATGAGCATTATATACAGTGACTGATGAGCACTATATACAGTGACTGATGAGCACTATATACAATGACTGATGAGCACTTATATCAGTGACTGATGAGCACTATATACAGTGACTGATGAGCATCTATATACAGTGACTGATGAGCACTATATACAGTGACTGATGAGCACTATATACAGTGACTGATGAGCATTATATACATGACTGATGAGCACTAAGATCAGTGACTGATGAGCACTATATACAGTGACTGATGAGTACTATATACAGTGACTGATGAGCACTAATCAGTGACTGATGAGCACTAGATGCAGTGACTGATGAGCACTTATACAGTGACTGATGAGCATTATACACAGTGACTGATGAGCACTATATACAGTGACTGATGAGCACTATATACTGTGACTGATGAGCACTATATACAGTGACTGATGAGCATTATATACAGTGACTGATGGCACTATATACAGTGACTGATGAGCACTAATCAGTGACTGATGAGCACTATATACAGTGACTGATGAGCACTATATCAGTGACTGATGAGCACTATCTACTGTGACTGATGAGCACTATATACTGTGACTGATGAGCATTATATACAGTGACTTATGTGCTCTATATACAGTGACTGATGAGCACTATATACAGTGACTGATGAGCACTATATACAGTGACTGATGAGCACTATATACAGTGACTGATAATCTCTATATACAGTGACTGATGAGCACTATATACAGTGACTAATGAGCATTATATACAGTGACTGATGAGCATTATATACAGTGACTGATGAGCACTATATACAGTGACTGATGAGTACTATATACAGTGACTGATGAGCATTATATACAGCAACTGATGAGCACTATATACATTGACTGATGAAAACTATATACAGTGACTGATGAGCACTAGAAACAGTGACTGATGAGCACTATATAAAATGACTGATGAGTACTATATACAATGACTGATGAGAACTATATACAGTGACTGATGAGCATTATTTACAGTGACTGATGTGCTCTATATACAGTGACTGATGAGCACTATATACAGTGACTGATGAGCACTTTATACAGTGACTGATGAGCACTATATACAGTGACTGATCAGTACTATATACAGTGACTGATGAATACTATATACAGTGACTGATGGGCACTATATACAGTGACTGATGAGCACTATATAAAATGACTGATGAGTACTATATACAATGACTGATGAGCACATAATACAGTGACTGATGAGCATTATTTACAGTGACTGATGAGCACTATATACAGTGACTGATGAGTACTATATACAGTGACTGATGAGCATTATATACAGCAACTGATGAGCACTTTGTATAATGACTAATGAGCACTATATACAGTGACTGATGAACATTATATACAGTGACTGATGAGCACTAGAAACAGTGACTGATGAGCACTATATACAGTGACTGATGAGTACTGTATACAGTGAATGATAAGCACTATATACAGTAACTGATGAGTACTATTTACAGTGACTGATGAGCACTATATACAGCGACTGATGAGCACTATATACAGTGACTGATGAGTACTCTATACAGTGACTGATGAGCACTATATACAGTGACTGATGAGCACTATATACAGTGACTGATCAGCACTATATACAGTGACTGATGAGCACTAGATACAATGACTGAAGAGTACTTTATATAGTGACTGATGAGCACTATATACAATGACTGATGAGCACTTTATACAGTTACTGATGAACACTATATACAGTGACTGATGAACACTATATACAGTGACTGATGAGCACTATATACAGTGACTGATGAGCTCTATATACAGTGACTGATGGGCACTATATACAGTGACTGATGAGTACTGTTATGTTTCGGTAGCTGAGGAGTGCAGGTAAAAAAGGCAATACACCAGAGCAGTTGGAATCTATGAGATTGCAGTACCCTGACTAACCACCACAACTAGAGGCAGCCGTGGAGCGTTCCTACGTTGGTCCTAGACGCCTCGTCACAGCCTGAGAAACTAACTACACCTAAAGATAGATATAGGAAAGCTATCTGCCCCGGAGCAGAACCCCAAAGATAATAGAAAGCCCCCAAACATGTAATGGCGGTTAGACAAGATGAAATACTGACACAGAAAGAAAATAGTATGAGCAAACGCTGGGGCCCAAACTAACTAAATAGAAAAGGATAGGAAGGGTACTTACTGCAATCCCAGAAAACCCTGAAAAGCAAAAACTCTACTAATTTCAAAAACACCTGAGATCACACGACCTCTTCCACCTAAATTAGTTCTCTGGTGTAACAAAATCAAAACAGCAGCCACTGAAAAAACTGGAAAAAGCAAAAGTACAAACATCAGTGGCTGAACAAAACTGAGAGGGCAGAAGCCCCCGGAGGGGACCCTGAAGGCCCCCACAGAAGTGCAGGACAAAATGCAAAAATATAGCACAAACACAAAAGAAGAAAATGTCTTATCTGTTAGCAGGAGATGCAGACACGGCACAGCAGGCTACAAGGGAAACTGGAATAAAGGATTCAGACCAGAACAATTGATCACCGGCAACCCTGATGGGAAGGTGACTCCCTTATATAAGACCAGTCAGTAACAACTGATTCCCAGTCCTCACAATCTTCACTGGACAGACTAGCACCGCTTGTAACCACCAGAGGGAGCCTCTGCTCAGAACTCATCTCAAACCCATTCACAACAGTACCCCCCCCTTGAGGAGGGGTCACCGAACCCTCATTTGAGCAACCAGGTCGGTCAGGATGAGTTCTATGATACGCACGGATAAGTCTCCTAGCATGGATGTCCGAAGCTGTAACGGGTCTGGTGGGTGGAACTACTGACGAGACAGGTCAGGTTGGTGGAACCACAAAGCTTTATTATACAAGAGATTTTACTTGTAAGAGAGCGGGTGGCACCTGGGAAAAGGGCAGGGATTCACGGCAGAGGATATAGGTAGTTTCTGGACAGGCAGGTTTGTCACAGCAAGTGACCAAGGAAGTCTCTGGGCCAGGCAGGTTGTCACGGTAAGTGACCAGGCAGTCTCTGGGACAGGCAGGTTGTCACGGCAAGTGACCAGGCAGTCTCTGGGCAGGCAGGTTGTCACGGCAAGTGACCAGGCAGTCTCTGGGCAGGCAGGTTGTCACGGCAAGTGACCAGGCAGGCAGGTTGTCACAACAAGTGACCAGGCAGACTCTGGGCAGGCAGGTTGTCATGGCAAGTGACCAGGCAGTCTCTAGACAGGCAGGTTGTCACAGCAAGTGACCAGGCAGGCTCTAGACAGGCAGGTATATACGACCTGATATGGTGGAGCCTCCAGGTAGGCTGCAGTCGGATGGCAGATGATCGCTCCCAGGTGAGCAGGCAAGAGCCGGGGATCTCTGCAGATGATGTCCGAACTTCCGGATGGAGCTGCAGTCGGATGGCAGATGATCGCTCCCAGGTGAGCAGGCAAGAGCCGGGGATCTCTGCAGATGATGTCCGAACTTCTGGATGGAGCTGCAGTCGGATGGCAGATGATCGCTCCTAGGTGAGCAGGCAAGAGCCGAGGATCTCTGCAGATGACGTCCGAACCTCTGGATGGAACTGCAGACGGATGGCAGACAGGCAAGCCGACAGGTAACAGGCAGGTAACTGGAATCAGGAGCTGATGGCTGAAACAGAGTTAGACTGCACAGGAACAACATTGCTCGGGCACCTACATTAAGGAGGAAGCCCTTAATATAGGGTGGAGTCCTCCAGCATTGGCTGGAGACTGATTTGGAAAATGCACGCGGCTCCTTTAAGAGCGGGGGAGGGTGCGGGCGCGCGCCCTAAGGCCAGTAGCAGGGAAGGAGCGCGCGGGACCAGCAGGGCGGAAGGAGGACGCCATAGGCGCAGAGGGGGCTGGGAGCACTGAGGACGCTGAGCGCAGGTGAGGAGAGCGACGTCCCTGTCTGGCAGCAGGCAGGGACGCAGGCGCTACAGTACCCCCCCCTCTAGGCCCCCCCTTCTTTAGGCCAGAAAGAAATTTAGCTAGGATAAGAGGGGCATGGATGTTCTCCCGAGGCTCCCAGGTTCTCTCCTCAGGACCAAACCCCTTCCAATCCACCAAAAAATAAGTCTTTCTTCCTACCCTTTTTGTGGCCAGAATGTTCTCTACCTCAAATTCATCATCAGCAGACACTGGAGCAGGAGGTGTACCTGTAGACTTAAAAAAAGAGTTAAGAACCACAGGTTTGAGGAGAGATACATGAAAAGAATTAGGAATTCTCAAATTGGCCGGGAGTTTCAATTTATAGGACACCGGATTGATCTGACTGATGATCTCAAAAGGACCGATGAACCGAGGACCTAACTTGTAGGACGGAATTTTGAGTCGAACATATTTGGACGAAAGCCAGACTTTGTCCCCAGGACGGAATTGAGGAGGATCCAGACGTTTTTTGTCAGCATGTCTTTTCATGCGCTCGGATGACTGAATGAGTGCGGACCGGGTACTCTCCCAGATGGAGGAGAATTCTCTAACCAGAGATTCCGCAGCTGGATTGTCCACAGAGATGGAAACAGGGACAGGGATCCGAGGGTGCTGACCGAAGACTACAAAAAACGGAGACTTGGTGGAAGATTCGCTCTCATGATTATTGTAGGAGAATTCGGCCCAAGGCAGGAGCTCCACCCAGTCAGAATGGTGGGCATTAACGAAGTGTCGAAGATAACTGGTCAAATTCTGATTTATTCGTTCAACTTGTCCATTGGACTGTGGGTGGTAAGCGGAGGAAAAATCCAGGGTGACATCTAGCAACTTACAAGTGGCTCTCCAGAAACGTGAGGTGAACTGAACCCCACGATCCGACACAATGTGACGAGGCAGACCATGAAGACGGAAGATGTGGCGGATAAAGTCTTTAGCCAACTCGGGTGCAGACGGAAGACCTGGCAGAGGAATGAAGTGAGCCATCTTGGAAAAGCGGTCAGCGACCACCCAAATGACCGTACAACCGGCAGAGACGGGCAGATCCGTAATGAAGTCCATGGCTATATGTTGCCAGGGAGCAGCGGGTACAGGAAGCGGAAGAAGACGGCCGGCAGGCAGGTGTCTCGGAACTTTGTTGCGGGCACAGGAGACACAGGCAGAAACAAAGTCTATTACGTCTTTGTGCAGGGTAGGCCACCAATAATGCCGAGTAATGAGTTGGAGGGTCTTTTTTTGACCAGCGTGGCCAGCGAGTTTAGACGAGTGACCCCAATGTAGGATTCTCTTCCGATCGGTCTCTGATACGAACGTCTTACCAGGAGGGAGACGATTTAGACTCACGGGAGCCACCTGCATCACTCTGGCGGGATCGATGATATGTTTAGGCTCATCTTCGAGATCCGACACCAGGAAAGACCGAGACAAGGCATCCGCCTTGACGTTTTTGTCAGCTGGGCGAAAATGCAAAAGAAAATCGAAGCGGGCAAAAAACAAGGACCACCGGGCTTGGCGAGGATTAAGTCTCTGTGCCTGCTGGAGGTATGCCAGATTTTTGTGATCCGTGTAGATGATTACCGGATGAAGAGCCCCTTCGAGTAGGTAACGCCACTCCTCCAATGCCAACTTAATGGCCAATAACTCTCGATCTCCTATGGAGTAGTTGCGCTCGGAGGAGGAGAAGAGTTTGGAGAAGAAACCGCAGGATACCATCCTCCCGGATGGCGATTTTTGGGTAAGAACCGCTCCGGCTCCAGCAGAGGAAGCGTCCACCTCCAGGAAGAACTGCTTGTTGCCATCCGGGCGATGCAGCACTGGAGCGGAAGAGAAGGCCTGTTTCAGAGAAAGGAAGGCCTCCTCTGCTTCGATCGTCCACTGTTTGGGGTTAGCATCCTTGCGAGTGAGCGCTGAGATTGGAGCAGTCCTGGAAGAGAAGTGCGGTATGAAGAGACGGTAATAGTTGGCGAATCCCAGGAACCGCTGAATGGCCTTCAACCCCTCCGGTCGGGGCCACTTCTCGATGGCAGACAATTTCTCCGGATCCATTCGTAGGCCTGTCTGAGAAATGATGTAGCCCAGAAACGGAAGCGATGTCTGCTCAAAGAGGCACTTCTCATATTTGGCGAAGAGGTGATTCTGCCTGAGCCTGAGCAGAACCTGACGAACATCCCTCCGGTGAGACTGAAGATCCGGAGAGAAGACCAAGATGTCGTCAAGGTACACCACAACGCAGGAATAGAGGAGGTCCCGGAAGATGTCGTTGACCAACTCCTGAAAGACTGCTGGAGCATTACAGAGACCAAAGGGCATCACCAAGTACTCGTAGTGGCCGTCCCGGGTGTTGAATGCCGTCTTCCATTCATCTCCTCGACGGATACGAACCAGGTTGTATGCTCCACGAAGATCTAGTTTGGTGAAGACTCTAGCCCCTCTAAGACGATCAAACAGTTCTGGAATGAGCGGAAGAGGGTACTTATGCTTCACCGTGATCGAATTTAGGCCTCTGTAGTCAATACAGGGACGGAGAGATCCGTCTTTCTTTTTAACGAAGAAGAAACCTGCTCCCGCTGGGGAGGTAGATTTCCGGATAAATCCCTTTGCTAAGTTCTCCTCGATATATTCGGACATCGACCTGGTCTCAGCAGCAGACAACGGGTAAATACGCCCACGGGGAGGCGTAGTACCGGGTAACAGGTCAATCGGGCAATCATATGGTCTATGCGGGGGTAATGTCTCTGCTTCCTTTTTATTGAAGACATCAGCAAATGACCAATATGGAATCGGGAGTCCAGGTAGATTAGCAGGTGTAGGAGAAGAATAGACAGGATGAACAGGCACCAGACACGTTTTATGACAGTCCTGTCCCCAGCGAAGAACCTCTCCATTCTGCCAGTCGAGCACAGGTGCATGTTTTTGGAGCCAAGGCAGACCTAGTAAGAAAGCATGAGAGAGTCCAGGCAGAACATGAAATGAGATGCTCTCAGAATGCAACATTCCCACCTGCAGGGTTATGACTTCGGTGATAAGTCGGATGGGACGAGGTAGGAGGCCCCCATCCACAGCAGCAACAGATACAGGTTCAACAAGAGGTTTGGTGGGAATGTGATACTTCTCTACTAGAACCTGTGACACGAGATTCCCAGCTGCTCCAGAATCAAGTTGGGCCATTTCGAAGTGGCGGTTCTTACCGATCAGAATTGAAACCGACAGCAGCAGGGATGAAGAGGATTTATTTTTGTCTAGATTGACCTCTCCGAGCGAACCTAGACACAGGCGTTTTCCCGACTTCTCCGGACAGGTTTGGATCCAGTGCTCCTTACTGCCGCAGTAGAAGCAACTTTTCTCGGCACGGCGTGAGTCCTGACGGGTTTTGACCATCTTGGTCTGGTCGACCTGTATAGGCTCAGCAGTGTGCACCTGAGGAGAAACGGAAGAGGTTATAGATCTCTGACACGAGGGTGCAAGATGGGAAAATTCTTTTTTACGGGTGATCTCTTTGGCTCGTTCCTGGAACCGTAGATCAATTCGATTGGCAAGATTTATTAAATCATCTAGAGAGGTTGGAACGTCCCGACCGGCAAGTTCGTCTTTAATACGGCCGGACAGACCCTCCCAGAAGACCGAAATTAGAGCTTCATTGTCCCAAGCTAGTTCTGAGGCTAAAGTCCGGAACCGTATGGCATATTGACCAACGGTGAGACTCTCCTGACGGAGACGCAGCAGAGATGATGCAGAGGAAGTCTTCCGTCCAGGTTCGTCGAATACCTTCCGGAAGGCCGAGAGAAAAGCAGGCAGGTCAGATACCAGAGGATCCTCTCTCTCCCAGAGAGGATTAAGCCAGGCCAGGGCTTCTCCGGTGAGATGGGACATGATGAAGGCAATTTTGGCCCGGTCAGAGTTAAACTGGTGTGCCAGGAGTTCAAAATGCAGGGTGCACAGATTAATGAAACCCCGAGCCAGAGCAGGATCGCCTCCAAACCTAGGAGGAGCTGACAGTCGGGGTCCGGGAATGGAAACCACGGAATTGGGAATCAGCGGGACTGACGGATTATGAGTCATGGCTCCAGCGATGGTTGCAAGTGATGATTTCAGAGTGTCCAGACGGGATTTGACGTTCTGCAGGTGACCCAGGATGGTCTCCTGTTGAGACCTCTGGCGAGACAGCTCATGACACAGTTCCGGGAGTGAAGGGGTTTGGGTGCCACCGGGTTCCATGGCCCGAGCAAACTGTAACGGGTCTGGTGGGTGGAACTACTGACGAGACAGGTCAGGTTGGTGGAACCACAAAGCTTTATTATACAAGAGATTTTACTTGTAAGAGAGCGGGTGGCACCTGGGAAAAGGGCAGGGATTCACGGCAGAGGATATAGGTAGTTTCTGGACAGGCAGGTTTGTCACAGCAAGTGACCAAGGAAGTCTCTGGGCCAGGCAGGTTGTCACGGTAAGTGACCAGGCAGTCTCTGGGACAGGCAGGTTGTCACGGCAAGTGACCAGGCAGTCTCTGGGCAGGCAGGTTGTCACGGCAAGTGACCAGGCAGTCTCTGGGCAGGCAGGTTGTCACGGCAAGTGACCAGGCAGGCAGGTTGTCACAACAAGTGACCAGGCAGACTCTGGGCAGGCAGGTTGTCATGGCAAGTGACCAGGCAGTCTCTAGACAGGCAGGTTGTCACAGCAAGTGACCAGGCAGGCTCTAGACAGGCAGGTATATACGACCTGATATGGTGGAGCCTCCAGGTAGGCTGCAGTCGGATGGCAGATGATCGCTCCCAGGTGAGCAGGCAAGAGCCGGGGATCTCTGCAGATGATGTCCGAACTTCCGGATGGAGCTGCAGTCGGATGGCAGATGATCGCTCCCAGGTGAGCAGGCAAGAGCCGGGGATCTCTGCAGATGATGTCCGAACTTCTGGATGGAGCTGCAGTCGGATGGCAGATGATCGCTCCTAGGTGAGCAGGCAAGAGCCGAGGATCTCTGCAGATGACATCCGAACCTCTGGATGGAACTGCAGACGGATGGCAGACAGGCAAGCCGACAGGTAACAGGCAGGTAACTGGAATCAGGAGCTGATGGCTGAAACAGAGTTAGACTGCACAGGAACAACATTGCTCGGGCACCTACATTAAGGAGGAAGCCCTTAATATAGGGTGGAGTCCTCCAGCATTGGCTGGAGACTGATTTGGAAAATGCGCGCGGCTCCTTTAAGAGCGGGGGAGGGTGCGGGCGCGCGCCCTAAGGCCAGTAGCAGGGAAGGAGCGCGCGGGACCAGCAGGGCGGAAGGAGGACGCCATAGGCGCAGAGGGGGCTGGGAGCACTGAGGACGCTGAGCGCAGGTGAGGAGAGCGACGTCCCTGTCTGGCAGCAGGCAGGGACGCAGGCGCTACAGAAGCAAACACCCAAGAATTGTCTTCCTGACCATAACCTCTCCATTTAACCAAATACTGGAGTTTCCGTCTAGAAAAACGAGAATCTAATATTTTCTCAACCACGTACTCCAGATTGCCCTCAACCAAAACAGGGTCAGGAGGCACAGCAGCAGGAACCACTGGCTCAACAAACCTCTTCAACAAGGACTTGTGGAACACGTTATGGATCTTAAATGTCCCTGGAAGAAGCAAACGAAAAGAAACAGGATTAATAATCTCCATGATCTTATAAGGTCCAATGAACCTAGGCTTAAATTTAGGAGATGCTACTCTCATAGGAATATTCTTAGAGGACAACCAGACCAAGTCCCCCACTTTAAACCGAGGACCATCAGTCCTATGCCGGTTAGCAAACCGCTGGGCCCTCTCCTGAGAGAGGGACAACCTCTCCACTACCTGGTCCCAAATCAGTTGCATACGCTCCACAACAGAGTCAACACCTGGACAGACAGAAGCCTCCGTCTGTCCTGAAGAAAATCGAGGGTGAAATCCAGAATTACAGAAAAACGGAGACATCAAAGTAGCAGAGCTAGCCCTATTATTAAGAGCAAACTCAGCCAAAGGCAAAAAAGAGACCCAGTCATCCTGATCAGCAGACACAAAGCATCTTAGATAAGTCTCCAATGTCTGGTTTGTTCTCTCAGTTTGACCATTGGTCTGAGGATGAAATGCCGAGGAGAAAGACAATTGAACACCCAGTTTAGAACAAAAAGTCCTCCAAAATCTGGAAACAAACTGGACTCCTCTGTCAGACACAATGTTCTCAGGAATGCCGTGTAAACGAACCACGTGCTGAAGGAACAACGGCACCAATTCAGAGGAGGAAGGCAACTTAGGTAATGGCACAAGATGTATCATCTTGGAAAACCTATCACAAATTACCCAGATGGTGGTCATTCTCTGAGAAACAGGAAGGTCGGAAATGAAATCCATAGAGATATGGGTCCATGGTCTCTTGGGCACAGGCAATGGCATCAACAAACCACTAGAGCGAGAGCAAGGCTTGGAGCGAGAGCAAGTCCCGCAGGACTGCACAAATTCCCTGACATCACGAGACAAGGTAGGCCACCAAAAGGACCGACTAACCAAGTCTCTGGTACCAAAAATTCCGGGATGCCCAGCCAACGCGGAACAATGAATCTCAGACATCACACTCTTTTTCCACTGGTCCGGGACAAACAATTTTCCAACAGGGCAGCACTCGGGCCTATCCTCCTGACACCCCTCCAGAGCAAGTCTCAAATTGGGCAAGATGGCGGAAAGAACTACACCCTCTTTCAAAATAACAGAAGGATCAGATAACTCAGGAGAGTCCGCAAGGAAACTCCTCGAGAGAGCATCCGCCTTAACATTCTTAGTGCCAGGAAGAAAGGAAACCACAAAATTACAACGTGTGAAAAACAAGGCCCACCTGGCCTGTCTAGGATTGAGTCGTTTGGCAGATTCCAGATAGACCAGATTCTTATGGTCCGTAAGGACCACCACCTGATGTTTGGCTCCCTCCAGCCAATGTCTCCACTCTTCAAAAGCCCACTTCATGGCCAATAACTCCATTGAGAGAAAAGATCCTCCCCAGCACCCAGAGATACAGAGGGAAAAAAAAAAAAATGCAACAAACAGAAAAATATCTCTGACAACTCTGACAATATTTTTTCCCTTCTGTGAGTACCATACAATTTTCAATTTTTAGACCGGTGATACTGTTATGTTTCGGTAGCTGAGGAGTGCAGGTAAAAAAGGCAATACACCAGAGCAGTTGGAATCTATGAGATTGCAGTACCCTGACTAACCACCACAACTAGAGGCAGCCGTGGAGCGTTCCTACGTTGGTCCTAGACGCCTCGTCACAGCCTGAGAAACTAACTACACCTAAAGATAGATATAGGAAAGCTATCTGCCCCGGAGCAGAACCCCAAAGATAATAGAAAGCCCCCAAACATGTAATGGCGGTTAGACAAGTGTCATGGGTGCATCGCCATGAAGATCGTCGCGATTGCACATTCTGACTTCTCACAGCTGAGCTGCTGTTTCTTTGTTTTTTGGTAATGAGAGAGTTAATTTTTCCTAGCTCTTTGCTAAGGCTAGGTGCAGCCTCGCCCGGCTGCTTTTGATTATGTTCTAATTAGTTTCCTTCATATACCTGCCAGTCTGGGTGTTAGACGCCGGTGAAAGCATTCATGTAGTCTAGCAGACTGGATCGGTTCTGAGAATATTTAAGCTAAGAGCTCCTTAGTTGTTTTTACTCTTACAGCTTATAGTTTTTTCTCTGAGACCTTAGGTGTTCCTACTGTGTGTGAGTGTTGTATGTAAGACTTTATTTACTTTATTTCTTGTCTTTGTTGTTTGTCTTTCTGTTCATTAACCGTTACCTGTTCATTCCCTTTGGTGGTATTCAGGGTCCTTCTTAGGACTAGAATACAGTTGGCAGGGATTGATAGGAGACAGGGTTTACGCTGGTGGCCTGGACCTCTGTACCTTTAACAGTACCTCCAGGTTGAGGGATTAGTTAGGACCCCAGTTTAGGGTCAGCTTAGACCCCGGTCACCCTCTAGCCGGAGACAGCGTATAACGGATTCCGTTTTGACCCTCTGGACATTCTGTCAGGTAAAATCTATGTTATCATATATCTATGCGCATGTTATATAGTATGTTGCCCTTTTGATATAGATTACTGACATCACATATATATATCTGCTATACAGCGTGACATTTTCACCGGCCCAACTAAAGATTCTCCCCAGCTGTCATGGATCCAGTAGCCCAGCTGGCCCGGCAGTTGCAGGGGTTGTCCATGGAATTTGCAGACATTAAGTCCAAGGTTTTGTCCCTCCCGGAGCAAACCAGATCTGAACCTAAGGTTGCTCTCCCGGACAGGTTCACTGGTGGGCGGGACAAATTTTTTACTTTCCGGGAGGCATGTAAATTGTACTTTCGGCTGCGGCCTCGGTCATCTGGGAGTGAAGAGCAGAGGGTGGGAATTGTTATATCGCTCTTACAAGGGGACCCTCAATCTTGGGCGTTCTCTATTCCTCCAGGCTCCCCAGATCTCCAGTCAGTGGATCGATTTTTTACTGCCCTGGGTCTGGTATATGATGATCCGGATCGAGTCTCCCTTGCTGAAACAAGGTTACGTAAAATACGGCAAGGAAATCGTCCAGCGGAGGAATATTCTTCTGAGTTCCGTAGATGGGCAACAGATACTCAGTGGAATGACCCAGCTCTTAGGAGCCAGTTTTGTCAAGGGTTGTCTGACAAATTAAAAGATGTGTTGGCTCAGTATGATTCTCCTCCATCACTGGAGGCTGCTATGGCCCTCGCTATTCGCATTGACAGACGACTTCGGGGAAGACGCGAGGTAACTCCGCCCCCCATGATGACTCCACCTACTACTAAAGTCCCTTATACTGAGGTTCCCCTGGTCTGTTCTGAGGAACCCATGCAGTTGGGAGGGACATCATTTTGTAGGAGGGAATCGGTGGTGCGCCGCAAGACTAGAAGGTGTTTCTTTTGCGGGAGAGAGGGACATTTTGTTGGGGGGTGTCCATCCCGGACCTCTTTGAGCCAAGGAGTTAACCTGGGAGTGTGTATTTCGTCCCCAAATCCCTCTCAGTTTCTCGTGCCTGCGGAGGTGGTGATTGGTACTAGAACTGAGAGGATTTCTGTTTTTCTTGATAGTGGGTCCGGGGCTAATTTGGTGGACGCTCGGTTTGCCCAGGTGCATGGTATGCAACTGAGTGTATTGGCCAAACCGGTCCCTATACTCTCTATTGATTCTAGACCTCTTGGTCAAGGTAGCTTGGTACAAGCTGTTCATAACATAGATCTTCGAGTAGGGGCAAGACATAAAGAGCAATTGTCTTGTTATGTGTTGGAGGGTCTACCTACTCCTATTGTGTTGGGACTTCCTTGGTTGGCTAAACATAACCCAGTGATTGATTGGCAATCCAGAAAGATAAGCCAGTGAGGTGAATTTTGCAAGAATAACTGCATGAGCACGGTCATCGGTGCGGTTGTGCCTAGGACTTTGCCTCCTTTTCTGGAGGACTTTGGGGAGATGTTCTCAGAGGAGGGGTGTAAAGAGTTTCCTCCTTATCGCGCATATGACTGCTCAATAAAGTTGCTTCCTGATGCCTTATCTCGTACTTTCCCAAGGGCCGGGAAGACGGATGATCCGGTTCCTATTCCTCAGGAGGGAGTTGTAGTGTCAGCTGTATGCTCTGAGCTTGAGGGGGAGGTATTGGGGGCTCAGGGGGACGCCCCTGTGGGACTTCCAGGGAGACTGATAGTTCCAGATCGCTTAAGACTGAAGGTTACGGGGAACCGTTACAAACGGATGGCTGATAGGAGGAGAGTTTCTGGTCTAGATCTGAAGGTGAACGATCTGGTTTGGTTGTCTACCAGGAATATAAAACGTAAAGTTTCCTCCTGGAGGTTGGGTCCCAGATTCATCGGGCCGTACAGGATCAGTTCCATAATTAATCCTGTGGCATTTCGTCTGGACCTCCCTCCTACGTTTAAAAATCATAATGTGTTTCACAAGTCATTACTTAAAAAGTATGTGGCACCAGTCATACCGTCACCTCTACCTCCTTCAGTGGTGGTCAATGATAACGTGGAAATTCATGGGTCGAAAATCATTGACTCACGTCTCAGTCGCCGATCCCTTCAGTACTTAGTTCAGTGGAGGGGGTATTGTCCTGAGGAGGGGACGTGGGTCCCTGCGTCTGATATTAACGCAGATCGATTGGTTCGGACCTTTCACACAACTCACCCGGACAGACCTGGTCATGAGGGTCCGGAGGCCCCTCGTAGAAGGGGGGGTACTGTCATGGGTGCATCGCCATGAAGATCGTCGCGATTGCACATTCTGACTTCTCACAGCTGAGCTGCTGTTTCTTTGTTTTTTGGTAATGAGAGAGTTAATTTTTCCTAGCTCTTTGCTAAGGCTAGGTGCAGCCTCGCCCGGCTGCTTTTGATTATGTTCTAATTAGTTTCCTTCATATACCTGCCAGTCTGGGTGTTAGACGCCGGTGAAAGCATTCATGTAGTCTAGCAGACTGGATCGGTTCTGAGAATATTTAAGCTAAGAGCTCCTTAGTTGTTTTTACTCTTACAGCTTATAGTTTTTCTCTGAGACCTTAGGTGTTCCTACTGTGTGTGAGTGTTGTATGTAAGACTTTATTTACTTTATTTCTTGTCTTTGTTGTTTGTCTTTCTGTTCATTAACCGTTACCTGTTCATTCCCTTTGGTGGTATTCAGGGTCCTTCTTAGGACTAGAATACAGTTGGCAGGGATTGATAGGAGACAGGGTTTACGCTGGTGGCCTGGACCTCTGTACCTTTAACAGTACCTCCAGGTTGAGGGATTAGTTAGGACCCCAGTTTAGGGTCAGCTTAGACCCCGGTCACCCTCTAGCCGGAGACAGCGTATAACGGATTCCGTTTTGACCCTCTGGACATTCTGTCAGGTAAAATCTATGTTATCATATATCTATGCGCATGTTATATAGTATGTTGCCCTTTTGATATAGATTACTGACATCACATATATATATCTGCTATACAGCGTGACATTTTCACCGGCCCAACTAAAGATTCTCCCCAGCTGTCATGGATCCAGTAGCCCAGCTGGCCCGGCAGTTGCAGGGGTTGTCCATGGAATTTGCAGACATTAAGTCCAAGGTTTTGTCCCTCCCGGAGCAAACCAGATCTGAACCTAAGGTTGCTCTCCCGGACAGGTTCACTGGTGGGCGGGACAAATTTTTTACTTTCCCGGGAGGCATGTAAATTGTACTTTCGGCTGCGGCCTCGGTCATCTGGGAGTGAAGAGCAGAGGGTGGGAATTGTTATATCGCTCTTACAAGGGGACCCTCAATCTTGGGCGTTCTCTATTCCTCCAGGCTCCCCAGATCTCCAGTCAGTGGATCGATTTTTTACTGCCCTGGGTCTGGTATATGATGATCCGGATCGAGTCTCCCTTGCTGAAACAAGGTTACGTAAAATACGGCAAGGAAATCGTCCAGCGGAGGAATATTCTTCTGAGTTCCGTAGATGGGCAACAGATACTCAGTGGAATGACCCAGCTCTTAGGAGCCAGTTTTGTCAAGGGTTGTCTGACAAATTAAAAGATGTGTTGGCTCAGTATGATTCTCCTCCATCACTGGAGGCTGCTATGGCCCTCGCTATTCGCATTGACAGACGACTTCGGGGAAGACGCGAGGTAACTCCGCCCCCATGATGACTCCACCTACTACTAAAGTCCCTTATACTGAGGTTCCCCTGGTCTGTTCTGAGGAACCCATGCAGTTGGGAGGGACATCATTTTGTAGGAGGGAATCGGCGGTGCGCCGCAAGACTAGAAGGTGTTTCTTTTGCGGGAGAGAGGGACATTTTGTTGGGGGGTGTCCATCCCGGACCTCTTTGAGCCAAGGAGTTAACCTGGGAGTGTGTATTTCGTCCCCAAATCCCTCTCAGTTTCTCGTGCCTGCGGAGGTGGTGATTGGTACTAGAACTGAGAGGATTTCTGTTTTTCTTGATAGTGGGTCCGGGGCTAATTTGGTGGACGCTCGGTTTGCCCAGGTGCATGGTATGCAACTGAGTGTATTGGCCAAACCGGTCCCTATACTCTCTATTGATTCTAGACCTCTTGGTCAAGGTAGCTTGGTACAAGCTGTTCATAACATAGATCTTCGAGTAGGGGCAAGACATAAAGAGCAATTGTCTTGTTATGTGTTGGAGGGTCTACCTACTCCTATTGTGTTGGGACTTCCTTGGTTGGCTAAACATAACCCAGTGATTGATTGGCAATCCAGAAAGATAAGCCAGTGAGGTGAATTTTGCAAGAATAACTGCATGAGCACGGTCATCGGTGCGGTTGTGCCTAGGACTTTGCCTCCTTTTCTGGAGGACTTTGGGGAGATGTTCTCAGAGGAGGGGTGTAAAGAGTTTCCTCCTTATCGCGCATATGACTGCTCAATAAAGTTGCTTCCTGATGCCTTATCTCGTACTTTCCCAAGGGCCGGGAAGACGGATGATCCGGTTCCTATTCCTCAGGAGGGAGTTGTAGTGTCAGCTGTATGCTCTGAGCTTGAGGGGGAGGTATTGGGGGCTCAGGGGGACGCCCCTGTGGGACTTCCAGGGAGACTGATAGTTCCAGATCGCTTAAGACTGAAGGTTACGGGGAACCGTTACAAACGGATGGCTGATAGGAGGAGAGTTTCTGGTCTAGATCTGAAGGTGAACGATCTGGTTTGGTTGTCTACCAGGAATATAAAATGTAAAGTTTCCTCCTGGAGGTTGGGTCCCAGATTCATCGGGCCGTACAGGATCAGTTCCATAATTAATCCTGTGGCATTTCGTCTGGACCTCCCTCCTACGTTTAAAAATCATAATGTGTTTCACAAGTCATTACTTAAAAAGTATGTGGCACCAGTCATACCGTCACCTCTACCTCCTTCAGTGGTGGTCAATGATAACGTGGAAATTCATGGGTCGAAAATCATTGACTCACGTCTCAGTCGCCGATCCCTTCAGTACTTAGTTCAGTGGAGGGGGTATTGTCCTGAGGAGGGGACGTGGGTCCCTGCGTCTGATATTAACGCAGATCGATTGGTTCGGACCTTTCACACAACTCACCCGGACAGACCTGGTCATGAGGGTCCGGAGGCCCCTCGTAGAAGGGGGGGTACTGTCATGGGTGCATCGCCATGAAGATCGTCGCGATTGCACATTCTGACTTCTCACAGCTGAGCTGCTGTTTCTTTGTTTTTTGGTAATGAGAGAGTTAATTTTTCCTAGCTCTTTGCTAAGGCTAGGTGCAGCCTCGCCCGGCTGCTTTTGATTATGTTCTAATTAGTTTCCTTCATATACCTGCCAGTCTGGGTGTTAGACGCCGGTGAAAGCATTCATGTAGTCTAGCAGACTGGATCGGTTCTGAGAATATTTAAGCTAAGAGCTCCTTAGTTGTTTTTACTCTTACAGCTTATAGTTTTTCTCTGAGACCTTAGGTGTTCCTACTGTGTGTGAGTGTTGTATGTAAGACTTTATTTACTTTATTTCTTGTCTTTGTTGTTTGTCTTTCTGTTCATTAACCGTTACCTGTTCATTCCCTTTGGTGGTATTCAGGGTCCTTCTTAGGACTAGAATACAGTTGGCAGGGATTGATAGGAGACAGGGTTTACGCTGGTGGCCTGGACCTCTGTACCTTTAACAGTACCTCCAGGTTGAGGGATTAGTTAGGACCCCAGTTTAGGGTCAGCTTAGACCCCGGTCACCCTCTAGCCGGAGACAGCGTATAACGGATTCCGTTTTGACCCTCTGGACATTCTGTCAGGTAAAATCTATGTTATCATATATCTATGCGCATGTTATATAGTATGTTGCCCTTTTGATATAGATTACTGACATCACATATATATATCTGCTATACAGCGTGACATTTTCACCGGCCCAACTAAAGATTCTCCCCAGCTGTCATGGATCCAGTAGCCCAGCTGGCCCGGCAGTTGCAGGGGTTGTCCATGGAATTTGCAGACATTAAGTCCAAGGTTTTGTCCCTCCCGGAGCAAACCAGATCTGAACCTAAGGTTGCTCTCCCGGACAGGTTCACTGGTGGGCGGGACAAATTTTTTACTTTCCGGGAGGCATGTAAATTGTACTTTCGGCTGCGGCCTCGGTCATCTGGGAGTGAAGAGCAGAGGGTGGGAATTGTTATATCGCTCTTACAAGGGGACCCTCAATCTTGGGCGTTCTCTATTCCTCCAGGCTCCCCAGATCTCCAGTCAGTGGATCGATTTTTTACTGCCCTGGGTCTGGTATATGATGATCCGGATCGAGTCTCCCTTGCTGAAACAAGGTTACGTAAAATACGGCAAGGAAATCGTCCAGCGGAGGAATATTCTTCTGAGTTCCGTAGATGGGCAACAGATACTCAGTGGAATGACCCAGCTCTTAGGAGCCAGTTTTGTCAAGGGTTGTCTGACAAATTAAAAGATGTGTTGGCTCAGTATGATTCTCCTCCATCACTGGAGGCTGCTATGGCCCTCGCTATTCGCATTGACAGACGACTTCGGGGAAGACGCGAGGTAACTCCGCCCCCCATGATGACTCCACCTACTACTAAAGTCCCTTATACTGAGGTTCCCCTGGTCTGTTCTGAGGAACCCATGCAGTTGGGAGGGACATCATTTTGTAGGAGGGAATCGGTGGTGCGCCGCAAGACTAGAAGGTGTTTCTTTTGCGGGAGAGAGGGACATTTTGTTGGGGGGTGTCCATCCCGGACCTCTTTGAGCCAAGGAGTTAACCTGGGAGTGTGTATTTCGTCCCCAAATCCCTCTCAGTTTCTCGTGCCTGCGGAGGTGGTGATTGGTACTAGAACTGAGAGGATTTCTGTTTTTCTTGATAGTGGGTCCGGGCTAATTTGGTGGACGCTCGGTTTGCCCAGGTGCATGGTATGCAACTGAGTGTATTGGCCAAACCGGTCCCTATACTCTCTATTGATTCTAGACCTCTTGGTCAAGGTAGCTTGGTACAAACTGTTCATAACATAGATCTTCGAGTAGGGGCAAGACATAAAGAGCAATTGTCTTGTTATGTGTTGGAGGGTCTACCTACTCCTATTGTGTTGGGACTTCCTTGGTTGGCTAAACATAACCCAGTGATTGATTGGCAATCCAGAAAGATAAGCCAGTGAGGTGAATTTTGCAAGAATAACTGCATGAGCACGGTCATCGGTGCGGTTGTGCCTAGGACTTTGCCTCCTTTTCTGGAGGACTTTGGGAGATGTTCTCAGAGGAGGGGTGTAAAGAGTTTCCTCCTTATCGCGCATATGACTGCTCAATAAAGTTGCTTCCTGATGCCTTATCTCGTACTTTCCCAAGGGCCGGGAAGACGGATGATCCGGTTCCTATTCCTCAGGAGGGAGTTGTAGTGTCAGCTGTATGCTCTGAGCTTGAGGGGGAGGTATTGGGGGCTCAGGGGGACGCCCCTGTGGGACTTCCAGGGAGACTGATAGTTCCAGATCGCTTAAGACTGAAGGTTACGGGGAACCGTTACAAACGGATGGCTGATAGGAGGAGAGTTTCTGGTCTAGATCTGAAGGTGAACGATCTGGTTTGGTTGTCTACCAGGAATATAAAACGTAAAGTTTCCTCCTGGAGGTTGGGTCCCAGATTCATCGGGCCGTACAGGATCAGTTCCATAATTAATCCTGTGGCATTTCGTCTGGACCTCCCTCCTACGTTTAAAAATCATAATGTGTTTCACAAGTCATTACTTAAAAAGTATGTGGCACCAGTCATACCGTCACCTCTACCTCCTTCAGTGGTGGTCAATGATAACGTGGAAATTCATGGGTCGAAAATCATTGACTCACGTCTCAGTCGCCGATCCCTTCAGTACTTAGTTCAGTGGAGGGGGTATTGTCCTGAGGAGGGGACGTGGGTCCCTGCGTCTGATATTAACGCAGATCGATTGGTTCGGACCTTTCACACAACTCACCCGGACAGACCTGGTCATGAGGGTCCGGAGGCCCCTCGTAGAAGGGGGGGTACTGTCATGGGTGCATCGCCATGAAGATCGTCGCGATTGCACATTCTGACTTCTCACAGCTGAGCTGCTGTTTCTTTGTTTTTTGGTAATGAGAGAGTTAATTTTTCCTAGCTCTTTGCTAAGGCTAGGTGCAGCCTCGCCCGGCTGCTTTTGATTATGTTCTAATTAGTTTCCTTCATATACCTGCCAGTCTGGGTGTTAGACGCCGGTGAAAGCATTCATGTAGTCTAGCAGACTGGATCGGTTCTGAGAATATTTAAGCTAAGAGCTCCTTAGTTGTTTTTACTCTTACAGCTTATAGTTTTTCTCTGAGACCTTAGGTGTTCCTACTGTGTGTGAGTGTTGTATGTAAGACTTTATTTACTTTATTTCTTGTCTTTGTTGTTTGTCTTTCTGTTCATTAACCGTTACCTGTTCATTCCCTTTGGTGGTATTCAGGGTCCTTCTTAGGACTAGAATACAGTTGGCAGGGATTGATAGGAGACAGGGTTTACGCTGGTGGCCTGGACCTCTGTACCTTTAACAGTACCTCCAGGTTGAGGGATTAGTTAGGACCCCAGTTTAGGGTCAGCTTAGCCCCGGTCACCCTCTAGCCGGAGACAGCGTATAACGGATTCCGTTTTGACCCTCTGGACATTCTGTCAGGTAAAATCTATGTTATCATATATCTATGCGCATGTTATATAGTATGTTGCCCTTTTGATATAGATTACTGACATCACATATATATATCTGCTATACAGCGTGACAACAAGATGAAATACTGACACAGAAAGAAAATAGTATGAGCAAACGCTGGGGCCCAAACTAACTAAATAGAAAAGGATAGGAAGGGTACTTACTGCAATCCCAGAAAACCCTGAAAAGCACCAACTCTACTAATTTCAAAAACACCTGAGATCACACGACCTCTTCCACCTAAGTTAGTTCTCTGGTGTAACAAAATCAAAACAGCAGCCACTGAAAAAAACTGGAAAAAGCAAAAGTACAAACATCAGTGGCTGAACAAAACTGAGAGGGCAGAAGCCCCGGAGAGGACCCTGAAGGCCCCCACAGAAGTGCAGGACAAAATGCAAAAATATAGCACAAACACAAAAGAAGAAAATGTCTTATCTGTTAGCAGGAGATGCAGACACGGCACAGCAGGCTACAAGGGAAACTGGAATAAAGGATTCAGACCAGAACAATTGATCACCGGCAACCCTGATGGGAAGATGACTCCCTTATATAAGACCAGTCAGTAACACCTGATTCCCAGTCCTCACAATCTTCACTGGATAGACTAGCACCGCTTGTAACCACCAGAGGGAGCCTCTGCTCAGAACTCATCTCAAACCCATTCACAACAGAGTACTATATAAAATTATTAATGAGCACTATCTACAGTGACTGATGAATACTATATACAGTGACTGATGGGCACTATATACAGTGACTGATGAGCACTATATAAAATGACTGATGAGTACTATATACAGTGACTGATGAGCTCTATATATAGTGACTGATGAGCGCTATATACAATGACTGATGAGCACTATATACAGTGACTGATGAGTACTATATACAGTGACTGATGAGTACTATATACAGTGACTGATGAGCATTATATACAGCAACTGATGAGCACTTTGTACAATGACTGATGAGCACTATGTACTGTGACTGATGAACACTATGTACTGTGACTGATGAACACTATATAAAGTGACTGATGAGCACTAGAAACAGTGACTGATGAGCGCTATATATAGTGACTGATGAGCGCTATATACAATGACTGATGAGCACTATATACAGTGACTGATGAGCATTATTTACAGTGACTGATGTGCTCTATATACAGTGACTGATGAGCACTTTATACAGTGACTGATGAGCACTATATACAGTGACTGATGAGCACTATATACAGTGACTGATGAGTACTATATACAGTGACTGATGAGTACTATATACAGTGACTGATGAGCATTATATACAGCAACTGATGAGCACTTTGTACAATGACTGATGAGCACTATGTACTGTGACTGATGAACACTATATACTGTGACTGATGAACACTATATAAAGTGACTGATGACCACTAGAAACAGTGACTGATGAGCACTATATACAGTAACTGATGAGCACTATATACAGTGACTGATAAGCACTATATACTGTGACTGATGAGCACTATATACAGTGACTGATGAGCACTATATACAGCGACTGATAAGCACTATATACAGTGACTGATGAGTACTATATACAGTGACTGATGAGCATTATATACAGTGACTGATGAGCACTATATACAGTGACAGATGAGTACTATATACTGTGACTGATGAGCACTATTTACAATGACTGATGAGCACTATATACTGTGACTGATGAGTACTATATACTGTGACTGATGTGCACTATATACAGTGACTGATGAGCACTATATACAGTGACTGATGAGCACTATATACAGTGACTGATGAGCACTATATACTGTGACTAATGAGCACTATTTACTGTGACTGATGAGCACTATATACTGTGACTGATGAACACAATATACAGTGACTGTTGACCACTATGTACTGTGACTAATGAGCACTATATACAGTGACTGATGAGCACTATATACTGTGACTGATGAGCACTATATACTGTGACTGATGAGCACTATATACAGTGACTGATGAACACAATATACAGTGACTGTTGACCACTATGTACTGTGACTGATGAGCACTATATACAGTGACTGATGAGTACTATATACTGTGACTGATGAGCACTATATACTGTGACTGATGAGCACTATATACAGTGACTGATGAGCACTATATACAGTGACTGATGAGCACTATATACAGTGACTGATGAGTACTATATACTGTGACTGATGAGCACTATATACAGTGACTGATGAGTACTATATACTGTGACTGATGATCACTATATACTGTGACTGATGAGCACTATATCCTGTGACTGATGAGCACTATATACAGTGACTGATGAGCACTGTATACTTTGATGGCTGCTATATACATGTGACTGATAAGCGCTATATACTGTGACTGATGATCACTATATACTGTGACTGATGAGCACTATATACTGTGACTGATGAGCACTATATACTGTGACTGATGAGCACTATATACAGTGACTGATGAGCACTATATACTGTGACTGATGATCACTATATACTGTGACTGATGAGCGCTATATACTGTGACTGATGAGCACTATATACTGTGACTGATGAGCACTATATACTGTGACTGATGAGCGCTATATACTGTGACTGATGAGCACTATATACAGTGACTGATAAGCACTATTTACAATGACTGATGAGCACTATATACTGTGACTGATGAGCACTACATACAGTGACTGATAAGCACTATATACAGTGACTGATGAGTATTATATACTGTGACTGATGAGCACTATATACTGTGACTGATGAGCACTATATACTGTGACTGATGAACACTATATACAGTGACTGATGAACACTACATACAGTGACTGATGAGTACTATATAAAATGATTAATGAGCACTATATACTGTGACTGATGAGCACTATATGCAGTGACTGATGAATACTATATACAGTGACTGATGAGCACTATATAAAATGACTGATGAGCACTATATACAGTGACTGATGAGCGCTATATATAGCGACTGATGAGCGCTATATACAATGACTGATGAGCACTATATACAGTGACTGATGAGCATTATTTACAGTGACTGATGTGCTCTATATACAGTTACTGATGAGCATTATATACAGCAACTAATGAGCACTTTGTACAATGACTAATGAGCACTATATACAGTGACTAATGAGCACTTTATACAGTGACAGATGAGCACTATATACAGTGACTGATGAGCACTATATACAGTGACTGATCAGTACTATATACCGTGACTGATGAGCATTATATACAGTGACTGATGAGCACTATATACAGTGACTGATGAGCATTATATACAGCAACTAATGAGCACTTTGTACAATGACTAATGAGCACTATATACAGTGACTGATGAACACTATATACAGTGACTGATGAGCACTAGAAACAGTGACTGATGAGCACTTTATACAGTGACTGATGAGTACTATTTACAGTGTCTGATGAGCACTATATACAGCGACTGATGAGTACTATATACAGTGACTGATGAGCACTATATACTGTGACTGATGTGCACTATATACAGTGACTGATGAGCACTATATACAGTGACTGATGATCACTATATACTGTGACTGATGAGCGCTATATTCTGTGACTGATTGTCATGTGTGCATCGCCACGAAGATCGTCGCGGTTGCACATTCTGACTTCTCACAGCTGAGTTGCTGTTTCTTTGTGTTTGGCAGTTAGGGAGTTAATTCTGTCTGTGCTCAGTTCTGGGACTGGGTGCAGTTTTCTCCCGGCTGCAATTAATTATTTGTTGATTGGTTTCCTTTAAATCTCTGGTTGTCTGTGTTGGGAGTTGCCAGTGAAATTCTTCATGCAGACCACAGATAGGATTGTATCTGTATAGACTTAAGTTAAAGAGCTCCTTAGTTGTTTTAAGCTCACCTTGTTTAGAGTTTAATATCCCAGATCATTTATGTTCCTTCTGTGTTTGAGTGTGTATGCAAGTCTGTGTTTTCTCCAGTCTGTCTTATATGTCTAATCTGTGTATTTAGCAGAGATCAGTCCATATCCCTTTGGTGGTAATCAGAATCCTTCTTAGGACTGATTACAGGGTTCAGGGACTGATAGGAGACAGGGTTAGGCTGGAGACTTGGACCTCTGAACCATTATCAGTACCTCCAAGGTGAGGGATTAGTTAGGACCCCAGTTTAGGGTCAGGTTAGACCCCCGGTCCTCCTCTTTCCTGTGACAGTGTATCAAGTCCTCAAGATTAACCCTGAGTTCAACGGATATCGTGTCAGGTAAATCTATTCTATATTTACTTCCTGATGCTAAGTTACCTAAAGCTAGGTTATATAACCTTTATGGTCCTGAGAGGCAGGCTATGAAAGATTATATTTCGGAAAGTCTGGCCAAAGGGCATATTAGACCTTCATCTTCCCCAGTGGCCGCGGGGTTCTTCTTTGTGAAGAAAAAAGATGGAGGCCTACGCCCTTGCTTGGATTTCCGCGAACTTAATCGAATTACTGTTCGAGATCCGTATCCACTCCCTCTGATTCCTGATCTCTTCAATCAAATTGTTGGCGCCAAATGGTTCTCTAAATTGGATCTCAGGGGGGCGTATAATCTGATTAGGATAAAAGAGGGGGATGAGTGGAAAACGGCGTTTAACACGCCGGAGGGACATTATGAGAACCTTGTCATGCCTTTTGGTCTGACTACTGCACCAGCAGTATTCCAACATTTTGTTAATGACATTTTTCGTCATCTGGTGGGGCTGTTTGTGGTCGTATATTTGGATGACATTTTAATTTACTCACCAGATCTTGTGTCTCACCAGGAGCATGTGAGACAGGTGTTGCAGATCTTGCGAGACAATAAACTATACGCCAAACTGGAAAAGTGTGTATTCGCCGTACAGGAACTTCAGTTTTTGGGTTTCTTGGTGTCAGCCTCCGGTTTCCGTATGGACCCTGAAAAGGTGAGAGCAGTGCTTGAATGGGATCAGCCAGAGGATCTTAAGGCTCTGCAGCGTTTTCTGGGGTTTGCTAACTACTACCGGAAATTTATTTGTAATTTCTCATCTGTTGTCAAACCTCTCACTGACATGACAAGAAAAGGGACGGATTTTTCTAAATGGTCGGACAAAGCTTGCCAAGCTTTTTCCTCTTTGAAAAAATGTTTTGCTTCGGCACCCGTTCTCATCCAACCAGATGCATCACAGCCGTTCGTTGTGGAGGTGGACGCGTCTGACGTAGGGGTGGGTGCAATATTGTCCCAGGGTCCGTCCCCTGGGAAATGGCATCCGTGCGCTTTCTTTTCTAAAAAATTGTCGTCCGCCGAAAGGAATTATGATATCGGCAATAGGGAACTTTTGGCCATTAAGTTGGCTTTTGAAGAATGGCGTCACTTTTTGGAGGGGGCAGTCCACCCGGTCACCGTCATTACTGATCACAAGAACCTGCTGTATTTGGAATCTGCTAAGCGTCTGAATTCCAGACAAGCTCGATGGTCGTTGTTTTTTACCAGGTTTAATTTTGTTGTCACTTATCGCCCTGGATCTAAGAATGTTAAGGCGGATGCCTTGTCTCGCAGTTTCCCAGGGGCCGGGAAAATGGATGACCCGATTCCCATCCTTCAGGAGGGGGTGGTAGTGTCGGCTGTATGTTCTGAGCTTGAGGAGGAGGTGTTAGAGGCTCAGGGGGACGCCCCTGCAGGACCTCCAGGGAGACTGTTTGTCCCAAATCAGTTGAGACAAAAGGTTATTGAGGCACATCATAATTCTGCTTTAGCAGGACATCCAGGGAGTAAGGCTACTTTAGATCTCCTTTGTCGCCGGTTTTGGTGGCCTAACGTTAATAAAGATGTTTTAACTTTTGTCGCGTCCTGTGGGGTTTGTGCTCGCTCTAAGACCCCTCATACCCGTCCGTCTGGGACCCTCTTACCCTTGAAACTTCCGGAGCGTCCATGGACTCATTTGTCTATGGACTTCATCACGGACCTTCCTCAGTCGTCAGGGAAGACTGTCATACTGGTGGTTGTTGACAGGTTCAGTAAGATGGCACATTTCATTGCTCTTCCTGCCCTCCCTAATGCTAAAACTCTGGCGCAGGTGTTCATTGGGGAGATTGTGAGACTTCATGGGTTGCCTTCTGATGTGGTGTCAGATAGGGGGTCTCAGTTTGTGTCCAAGTTTTGGAGGGCATTTTGTTTACGTCGGGGGATGCAATTGTCATTTTCCTCGGCTTTTCATCCGCAGACCAATGGTCAGACAGAGCGTCTGAATCAAAGCCTAGAGACTTATCTTCGGTGTTTTATCTCAGAGAACCAGGAGGACTGGTCTTCTTTCTTGCCTCTGGCAGAGTTCGCTCTTAACAACAGGCGGAGCGAGTCCACTGGTAAGTCCCCGTTTTTTGGGGCATATGGTTTTCATCCCCAGTTTTGTACATTCAATGGGGGGGCCCTTCTGGGGTTCCTGAGGAGGAGCGTTTCTCGTCGTCACTTGCTTCAGTGTGGAGAGGTGTATTGAATAATCTGAGTGCTATGGGGAACCGTTATAAACGTATGGCTGATAGGAGGAGAGTTTCTGGTCCAGATCTTAATGTGAACGATCTGGTATGGTTGTCTACCAGGAATATAAAACTTAAAGTTCCCTCCTGGAAGCTGGGCCCCAGATTCATCGAGCCGTACAGGATCAGTTCCATAATTAATCCTGTGGCATTTCGTCTGGACCTCCCTCCTACGTTTAAAATTCATAATGTGTTCCACAAGTCATTACTTAAGAGGTACGTGGCACCAGTCATACCATCACCTCTACCTCCTCCTCCAGTGGTGGTCAATGGTAACTTGGAGTTTCAAGTGTCAAAGATCATTGACTCACGTCTGAATCGCCGGTCCCTTCAGTACTTGGTGCATTGGAAGGGGTATGGTCCAGAGGAGAGGACGTGGGTTCCTGCGTCTGACATTAACGCAGATCGTTTGGTGCGGACCTTCCACAGAACTCACCTGGGCAAACCTGGCCCTGAGGGTCCGGAGGCCCCTCGTAGAAGGGGGGGTACTGTCATGTGTGCATCGCCACGAAGATCGTCGCGGTTGCACATTCTGACTTCTCACAGCTGAGTTGCTGTTTCTTTGTGTTTGGCAGTTAGGGAGTTAATTCTGTCTGTGCTCAGTTCTGGGACTGGGTGCAGTTTTCTCCCGGCTGCAATTAATTATTTGTTGATTGGTTTCCTTTAAATCTCTGGTTGTCTGTGTTGGGAGTTGCCAGTGAAATTCTTCATGCAGACCACAGATAGGATTGTATCTGTATAGACTTAAGTTAAAGAGCTCCTTAGTTGTTTTAAGCTCACCTTGCTTAGAGTTTAATATCCCAGATCATTTATGTTCCTTCTGTGTTTGAGTGTGTATGCAAGTCTGTGTTTTCTCCAGTCTGTCTTATATGTCTAATCTGTGTATTTAGCAGAGATCAGCCCATATCCCTTTGGTGGTAATCAGAATCCTTCTTAGGACTGATTACAGGGTTCAGGGACTGATAGGAGACAGGGTTAGGCTGGAGACTTGGACCTCTGAACCATTATCAGTACCTCCAAGGTGAGGGATTAGTTAGGACCCCAGTTTAGGGTCAGGTTAGACCCCCGGTCCTCCTCTTTCCTGTGACAGTGTATCAAGTCCTCAAGATTAACCCTGAGTTCAACGGATATCGTGTCAGGTAAATCTATTCTATATTTACATGCTGATGTTGCTAATCTATATGTTGTATAGAGTGTTGTTCTTTTAAGAATAGTTTACTGACATCGTACACATATCATAAGACCGCGTGACACTGATGATCACCATATACTGTGACTGATGAGCACTATATACTGTGACTGATGAGCACTATATACAGTGACTGATGAGCACTATATACAGTGACTGATGAGCACTATATACTGTGACTGATGAGCGCTATATACTGTGACTGATGAGCACTATATACTGTGACTGTTGAGCACTATATACAGTGACTGATGAGCACTATATACAGTGACTGATGAGCACTATATACTGTGACTGATGATCACTATATACTGTGACTGATGAGCGCTATATACTGTGACTGATGAGCGCTATATACTGTGACTGATGAGCGCTATATACTGTGACTGATGAGCACTATATACAGTGACTGATGAGCACTATATACAGTGACTGATGAGTACTATATACTGTGACTGATGAGCACTATATACTGTGACTGATGAGCACTATATACAGTGACTGATGAGCACTATATACTGTGACTGATGATCACTATATACTGTGAATGATGAGCACTATATAGAGTGACTGATGAGCACTATATATAGTGACTGATGAGCACTATATACAGTGACTGATCAGCACTATATACAGTGACTGATGAGCACTAGATACAATGACTGAAGAGTACTTTATATAGTGACTGATGAGCACTATATACAATGACTGATGAGCACTGTATACAGTTACTGATGAACAATATATACAGTGACAGATGAACACTATATACAGTGACTGATGAACACTAGTTACAGTGACTGATGAGCACTATATAAAATGATTAATGAGCACTATATACAGTGACTGATGAGCACTATATACTGTGTGACTGATGAGCACTATATACAGTGACTGATGAATACTATATACAGTGACTGATGGGCACTATATACAGTGACTGATGAGCACTATATAAAATGACTGATGAGCACTATATACAGTGACTGATGAGCGCTATATATAGTGACTGATGAGCGCTATATACAATGACTGATGAGCACTATATACAGTGACTGATGAGCATTATTTACAGTGACTGATGTGCTCTATATACAGTGACTGATGAGCATATATACAGTGACTGATGAGACTATATACAGTGACGATGAGCATATATACGTGACTGATGAGCACTATATACAGTTGACTGATGAGTACTATATACGTGACTGATGAGCATTATATACAGAACTGATGAACTTTACATGACTATGAGCACTATATACAGTGAGTGAGACACTATATACGTGACTGATGAGCACTAAAACAGTGACGATGATAGCACTATATACATGACTGATGAGCCTATATACGTGACTGATGAGACTATTACAGTGACTGATGAGCACTATATACACGTGATGAGTGAGTACTATTTACGTGACTGATGAGCACTATATACAGCACTGATGAGCACTATATACAGATGATGAGACTATATACAGTGACTGATGAGCACTATATACAGTGACTGATGACACTATATACGTGATGATGAGTACTATATACTGTGACTGATGAGCACTATATACTGTGACTGATGAGCACTAATTACGTGACTATAGCACTATATACAGTGACTGATGATACTATATACTGTGACTGATGAGCACTATATACGTGACTGATGAGCACTATATACTGTGATGATGACACTATATACTGTGACTGATGAGCACTATACGTTGACTGATGAGCACTATATACATTAGTGACTGTATATTGAGGCTGCTATATACATGTGACTGATAGCATATATACTGTGACTGATGACATATATACTGTGACTGATGAGCACTATATACTGTGATGATGAGCACTAATACTGTGACTGATGAGACTATATACAGTGACTGATGAGCACTATATACGTGACTGATGATCACTAATACTGTGACTGATGAGGCTATATACGTGACTGATGAGCACTATATACTGTGACTGATGACACTATATACGTGACTGATGAGCCTATATACGTGACTGATGAGCACTATATACAGTGACTGATAGCACTATTACATGACTGATGAGCACTATATACTGTGACTGATGAGCCTAATACAGTGATGATAGCACTTATACAGTGATGATGAGATATATACTGTGACTGATGACACTATATACGTGACTGATGAGCACTATATACTGTGACTGATGACACTATATACAGTGATGATGACACTAATACAGTGATGATGAGTACTATATAAATGATAATGAGCACTATATACGTGATGATGAGCACTATATACAGTGACTGATGAACTATATACAGTGACTGATGGCACTATATACAGTGTTTTTTTTTTTTTTTTTTTTTTTTTTTTTTTTTTTTTTTTTTTTAAAAGTGACTGATGAGCACTATATACAGTGACTGATGATACACTATATACAGTGACTGATGACACTATATACGTGACTGATGGATCTAATACGGACTGATGAGCACTATATACAGTGACTGATGAGCACTATATACAGTGACTGATGAGCCTATATACTGTGACTGATGAGCACTATATACTGTGACTGATGAGCCTATATACTGTGACTGATGACACTATATACAGTGACTGATGAGCCTATATACTGTGACTGTCTTTACAGTGACGATGAGCACTATATACAGTGACTGATGAGCACTATATACAGTGACTGATGAGCACTATATACTGTGACTGATGAGCACTATATACTGTGACTGATGAGCACTATATACAGTGACTGATGAGCACTATATACTGTGACTGATGATCACTATATACTGTGAATGATGAGCACTATATACAGTGACTGATGAGCACTATATATAGTGACTGATGAGCACTATATACAGTGACTGATCAGCACTATATACAGTGACTGATGAGCACTAGATACAATGACTGAAGAGTACTTTATATAGTGACTGATGAGCACTATATACAATGACTGATGAGCACTGTATACAGTTACTGATGAACAATATATACAGTGACAGATGAACACTATATACAGTGACTGATGAACACTAGTTACAGTGACTGATGAGCACTATATAAAATGATTAATGAGCACTATATACAGTGACTGATGAGTACTATATAAAATGATTAATGAGCACTATATACAGTGACTGATGAGCACTATATACTGTGACTGATGAGCACTATATACAGTGACTGATGAATACTATATACAGTGACTAATGGGCACTATATACAGTGACTGATGAGCACTATATAAAATGACTGATGAGCACTATATACAGTGACTGATGAGCGCTATATATAGTGACTGATGAGCGCTATATACAATGACTGATGAGCACTATATACAGTGACTGATGAGCATTATTTACAGTGACTGATGTGCTCTATATACAGTGACTGATGAGCACTATATACAGTGACTGATGAGCACTTTATACAGTGACAGATGAGCACTATATACAGTGACTGATCAGTACTATATACAGTGACTGATGAGCATTATATACAGTGACTGATGAGCAATATATACAGTGACTGATGAGTACTATATACAGTGACTGATGAGTATTATATACAGCAACTGATGAGCACTTTGTACAATGACTAATGAGCACTATATACAGTGACTGATGAACACTATATACAGTGACTGATGAGCACTAGAAACAGTGACTGATGAGCACTATATACAGTGACTGATGAGCACTATATACAGTGACTGATGAGTACTATTTACAGTGACTGATGAGCACTATATACAGCGACTGATGAGTACTATTTACTGTAATGTTCTATGTATATATTCCTGAAACTCAGTTTGTTCGTCAGCCATTTTACTTTCTGTCTTGCTGCAGCTATCTTGCCCTCAGTCAAAATGGAGTTTCCAGCTTGCATGTTCCCGCCCTGATTCTCTCCTTTGCTTCTTAAGCAGCCACAGCTGAGCAATCGGTGCTTCAGAATCTAGCCTGCAGTGAACCTGTGACTTGACTCCTGTAAGCCTTGGACCTTGTACTCCAGCTATTCCTACTGAGGAACTCTGAAGCACTTGTGGACTCTGAATCCTGCTCTTTGAAAGACCCACGTTTGCATGGACTTACGGTAACAGAGAAGAAGATCCTGAATCTGTATTGGAGAGTGATTGCTGAGCTTGGATTACTCTGGCCTGCTGTGTCTCCTGTTTCTGTGTCTGCAAACTGTGTGACTATTTCTGCCAACTTGTATGAAGTAATACAGGACTTTTCTATATCAAACCTGTGACTCCTGTGTTTTCATCGCACCCAAGCACAAGACGCTATATGAACTGTACTACATACGTTACAAGATTCTGAAGCCAAAACGTTAGTGTCTGCTGGGTCTGGAAGGCTGTGTCTGCTGTACTGTGGATATCAGACGTCCGGTTGTACTTTCTGTGATGACAGTGGTTGTGACTTCTCACAACCATTCCAGGTGAGCAATTCCCTTAAGTTTTTTCTTTTTGCAGTGTTACCACAGGTAAACACTATTGTTTTTTTTTTTTTCCTTTCTTTTCTCTTTTTTGTCTGCTGTAACTCTGGATATCAGATGTCTGGTTGAAACTTTCTGTGATGATAGTGGTTGTGACTTCTCACAACCATTCCAGGTGAGCAGTTCCCTTAATTTTTTTTTCTCTCTGCAGTGTTGCCACAGGTGAACACTATTGTTTTTTTTTTTCTCTCCTCTTCTTCCAGTAATCCTGTCTTAAAAGATCTGGAAAATGGAGGCCCGCATAAAGGAACTTTGCGGAGTGACTGATAATATCCTTGCAGATTTGCAGAATATAAAGACCCGTTTTACAAATCTACAGGACCTCAATAATCACAATTTGCAAGTGGTTGGACAGACTACCCAGGATTTGCGAGCCAGGATTGAGGTTCTAGAGGGGCGAGTCCAGGCTCCTGCCGTAGCCCCGAGTGCTGGGATTCCCAAGTTGCCCCCTTTTCGTTTTGGCGGTGAACGTGAGAAATTCAGGGGATTTATTAATCAATGCAATCTTTTTTTTTCTGCACATGCTTCACAATTTCCCACTGAACGATCTAAGGTGCTTACTATAATTATGTTGCTTACCAACAAGGCTTTAATGTGGGCAAACCCTCTGATTGAGACTGAGGATGATTGTTTGAATCACCTTGATGATTTTATTTCAGCCATGGGGCAGGTGTTTGATGACCCCAATCGAGGTGCAACAGCTGAAGCAGCCATGTTAGCTTTGCGCCAAGGTAAGCACTCGGTAGCTGAATATGCCTTGGATTTCAGGAGATGGGCCCTTGATACCACCTGGGACAGTTCCGCCAAAAAATCTATTTTTCGAAAGGGGTTATCTCCACTGATTAAGGATGAACTTGCTCGTGCCGACCCTCCCACTGCGTTAGGTGACTTTATTAACTACTGCATCCGTATTGATACTCGTCTGACTGAACGCAGGCAAGAGAGATGGTTCGAAAGCAATCGTACTAACCTTTTCCTACCTTCCTCTCCAGATAAGGAACCTTTGAGTAGGATTACACGGGAACCTGAACCTGAACCCATGCAGGTAGACTCTTTACAACGACGGGTTAGTGATGCACGCAAGGAACATCGTTTTAAGGAGAATCTATGTTTCTATTGTGGTAAGTCAGGGCACTTCATTATAAACTGCCCCAGCCGTTCTCGTAAGACTACTGCAGCACTCATTCATTGTGAGTGTTGCGAGAGGGGATCTGTCAGGTCCGAGCCTCAGGCTCCAGAGAGATCTGCAGCAACAGATCTTGATTTCTCGGACTTAAACTCCGTTACCTCTGAGGACGTTGACTGTGTAAACGCTGCCATTTTTCAAGTTTCCTCAGCGGTGTCCCAGATGAGTTGTAAGAAAAACAATTCTCATTGCTTTCTTTCCATCAAACTCTGGGTTGACTCAGCTTGGGTGTCTAGCTCTGCTATGATCGACTCAGGGGCAAGTGGAAATTTTATGGATGTCTCCTTTGCTCTGAAACAGGGAATACGTTCAGTGAAGAAGGCTACTCCAGTACAGATGGAAACTGTGGATGGCTCCCTGCTGACCTCTGGACCAGTGGATCAGGAAACAGAGCCTTTGAGGGTTCTTATGGGTAAAGATCATCAAGAGAAACTGTCCTTTATGCTTATCTCTTCTCCCCACTTTCCCATTATTCTAGGGCTACCATGGCTGCAGGCTCAGAATCCTACCATTAACTGGGAGACCAAGGAATTACACTTTCCAGAGAAACAGATGAGTCCAAAAGTTTCAGCTTGCTCTGTTCCTAAAGGAATCATGTCAGTCCCTGAACTACCAGCTGTATACCAGGACTATGTGGATTTATGTGACAAGAAGAACGCTGACCAGCTTCCTCCTCACCGTCCATATGATTGTCCAATTGAATTATTGCCTGGAGCAGAGATACCTTTTGGTAAGATCTACCCCCTGGTGGGGCCCGAGCTAAAGGCTTTAAAGGATTACATAGATGAAAATCTAGCCAAGGGCTTCATACGCCCCTCTTCATCTCCTGCAGGTGCACCCATCTTCTTTGTAAAGAAGAAAGATGGATCTCTGAGACCATGCGTAGACTATAGGGAACTCAATAAGGTTACTATTAGAAACCGTTATCCATTGCCTTTAATCCCTGAGTTATTGGAGAGAGTGCGACATGCCAAAATTTTTTCTAAACTAGATCTTCCTGGGGCCTATAACTTAGTCCGTATTAGACCTGGGGATGAATGGAAGACTGCATTCAGGTCACGCTATGGACACTTTGAATATCTAGTTATGCCTTTTGGTCTGAGTACCGCCCCAGCCACTTTCCAACACTTGGTGAATGACATCTTCAGGGATCTCCTAGATACATTCGTGGTAATTTATTTGGATGATATTCTAATTTTTTCTAACTCCACAGAGGAACATCATGGACATGTGAGAATGGTCTTGGAACGTCTAAGACAAAATCATCTTTACATCAAACTTGAAAAGTGTGAATTCCATAGGACCGAAATTCAATTTCTGGGGTATGTACTGTCTACACAAGGAATTAGTATGGATGGAAGTAAAACCCAAGCCATCAAGGATTGGCCAAGTCCTAGAAATGTGAAGGAGGTACAGCGCTTCATCGGGTTTGCCAACTTCTATAGACGTTTCATTAGAAATTTCTCTGAGGTAGTGTCACCTATCACTCAACTTACCCGGAAAGAGTCTAGGTTTTCCTGGACTCCCCAAGCCCAGGAAGCATTTTCCCGTCTAAAAGATAAATTTACCACTGCACCTATCCTAGTACATCCCAACCCCGAGCTTGCCTTCATAATAGAGGTGGATGCTTCAGACTGTGCCGTTGGAGCTATACTCTCTCAGAGAACAGGTGAGAAGAATGTCTTGCATCCCTGTGCCTTCTTTTCCCAGCAGTTGTCTTCGGCTGAGAGGAACTACGATGTGGGCAATAGAGAGTTGTTGGCCATTATTGCCGCCTTCAAAGAATGGAGACACCTTCTTCAGGGAGCTGCACAGCAAATAGTCGTCCTGACAGACCATCGTAACCTTGAGTTTATCAGGTCGGCTAAGTGCCTGACTCCTCGCCAGGCTCGCTGGAATCTTTTCTTAAACCAATTTAATTTTATCATCTCTTATAGACCAGGATCGCGCAATGGAAAGGCTGATGCACTCTCTAGGATTTACTCAGCAGAGACACGTCCAATTACTCCTCCTAAGACTATTCTTCCTGACTCTAGATTCCTAGGAGTAATTCATAATCAAGACCTACTTAAGGACATCAAGGAAGCATACCATGCGGATTCCTTTTTGGCACAACCCCCAAGGGACGTAAGTCTTGTCTTTAAGAATGGTGTGTGGATTCAGGGACAACGTCTGTATATTCCTGAAACAGTCAGATTAAGAGTATTGCAACTCATTCACGATTCCAAGATAGCTGGGCATAGAGGAATTCTAAAGACACAGGAATTTCTTTCTCGTTTCTTTTGGTGGCCCACTTGCAGGAAGGATGTTTTGAATTATGTCACTTCATGTGAGGTCTGTGCAAGATGCAAAACACCTCGCTCCTCACCAACTGGTCTGTTACAGCCTCTTCCCACCCCGTCCCGCCCGTGGGGATCCATTTCTATGGACTTCATTGTGGAGTTACCAACCTCTCAGGGGAAGAACACCATTCTAGTGGTGGTTGACCGTCTAACAAAGGCAGCTCATTTTATCCCTTGTGTCGGCTTACCCACTGCAAAACAGACATCAGATTTGATGATTAAAGATGTGTTTCGCTTACATGGAGTACCGGATGAGGTTATTTCGGATCGAGGGGTGCAATTCACTTCTAGGTTTTGGCAAAATTTCTGTGCAGCATTGGACATTAAAGTAAACCTTTCTTCTGCTTTTCATCCCCAGACTAATGGACAGACCGAACGAACCAATCAAACCCTGGAGCAGTATCTCCGCTGCTTTATCTGCCACCTACAGGATGATTGGGTGGATCTACTTCCATTAGCTGAGTTCTCGTATAACAACTCTCAGAGTGCCTCCACTAAACAGTCTCCTTTTTACTCTAATCTAGGTTATCATCCTAACATTCTACCACGATTTCCCATAGAAACGCCTTTACCAGCAGTGGCTGAAAGAATCACGTCTTTACAGAAGAATATGGATCTTCTAAAGGAAAATCTGGAATCGGCTCAAGAAAGGTACAAGAAAGCAGCAGATAAATTTCGTAAACCTGCACCAGCTTTCAAGGTAGGAGACTTGGTCTGGCTGTCAACCAGAAATCTTAAGTTAAGGATTCCATCGTCTAAGTTGGGACATAAGTACATTGGACCCTATAAAATCAGTAAAATTATAAGTGCCGTTGCTTGTCGTCTTCAACTGCCCAGAACTATGAGAATCCACCCTGTCTTTCATGTATCCCTACTAAAGGCTGCGACACCCAATACGTTTCCTGGACGTTCCTCTCCTTGCCCTGACCCAGTGCTAGTCGATGGTCAGGAAGAATTTGTGGTGGAAAGGATTTTAGATTCCAGGTTGTATAGAAATCAGTTACAATATCTGATTAAATGGCAGGGCTACCCATGGAGGACAACTCATGGGAACCGGTCAATAACGTTAATGCTCCTCGCTTGCTCCGTCAGTTTCATCAGAGGTACCCACACAAGCCTGGTCTGAGGTCATCCGGAGGTTGTCCTTAAGGGGGAGTAATGTAAGGTTCTATGTATATATTCCTGAAACTCAGTTTGTTTGTCAGCCATTTTACTTTCTGTCTTGCTGCAGCTATCTTGCCCTCAGTCAAAATGGAGTTTCCAGCTTGCATGTTCCCGCCCTGATTCTCTCCTTTGCTTCTTAAGCAGCCACAGCTGAGCAATCAGTGCTTCACAATCTAGCCTGCAGTGAACCTGTGACTTGACTCCTGTAAGCCTTGGACCTTGTACTCCAGCTATTCCTACTGAGGAACTCTGAAGCACTTGTGGACTCTGAACCCTGCTCTTTGAAAGACCCACGTTTGCATGGACTTACGGTAACAGAGAAGAAGATCCTGAATCTGTATTGGAGAGTGATTGCTGAGCTTGGATTACTCTGGCCTGCTGTGTCTCCTGTTTCTGTGTCTGCAAACTGTGTGACTATTTCTGCCAACTTGTATGAAGTAATACAGGACTTTTCTATATCAAACCTGTGACTCCTGTGTTTTCATCGCACCCAAGCACAAGACGCTATATGAACTGTACTACATACATTACATTTACAGTGACTGATGAGCACTATATACAGCGACTGATGAGCACTATATACAGCGACTGATGAGTACTATATACAGCGACTGATGAGCACTATATACAGCGACTGATGAGGACTATATACAGTGACTGATGAGCACTATATACAGTGACTGATGAGCACTATATACAGTGACTGATGAGCACTATATACAGTGACTGATCAGCACTATATACAGTGACTGATGAGCACTATATACAGTGACTGATGAGCATTATATACAGCAACTGATGAGCACTTTGTACAATGACTGATGAGCACTATGTACTGTGAATGATGAACACTATATACTGTGACTGATGAACACTATATAAAGTGACTGATGAGCACTAGAAACAGTGACCGATGAGCACTATATACAGTGACTAATGAGCACTGTATCCAGTGATTGATAAGCACTATATACAGTAACTGATGAGTACTATTTACAGTGACTGATGAGCACTAGATACAGTGACTGATGAGCACTATATACAGCGACTGATAAGCACTATATACAGTGACTGATGAGCACTATGAGCACTATATACAGTGACTGATGAGCATTATATACAGTGACTGATGAGTACTATATACAGTGACTGATGAGCACTATGAGCACTATATCCTGTGACTGATGAGCACTATATACAGTGACTGATGAGTACTATATACTGTGACTGATGAGCACTATATACAGTGACTGATGAGCACTATATACAGTGACTGATGAGCACTATATACTGTGACTGATGAACACAATATACAGTGACTGTTGACCACTATGTACTGTGACTGATGAGCACTATATACTGTGACTGATGAGCACTATATACAGTGACTGATGAGCACTATATACAGTGACTGATGAGCACTATATACAGTGACTGATGAGCACTATATACAGTGACTGATGTGCACTATATACAGTGACTGATGAGCACTATATACAGTGACTGATGAGCACTATATACAGTGACTGGTGAGCACTATATACAGTGACTGATGAGTACTATATACTGTGACTGATGAGCACTATATACAGTGACTGATGAGCACTATATACTGTGACTGATGAGCACTATATACAGTGACTGATGGGCACTATATACTTTGATGGCTGCTATATACATGTGACTGATGAGTGCTATATACAGTGACTCATGAGCACTATATACAGTGACTGATGAGCACTATATACAGTGACTGATCAGCACTATATACAGTGACTGATGATCACTATATACAGTGACTGATCAGTACTATATACAGTGACTGATGAGCATTATATACAGCAACTGATGAGCACTTTGTACAATGACTGATGAGCACTATGTACTGTGACTGATGAGCACTATATACTGTGACTGATGAACACTATATAAAGTGACTGATGAGCACTAGAAACAGTGACCGATGAGCACTATATACAGTGACTAATGAGCACTGTATCCAGTGATTGATAAGCACTATATACAGTAACTGATGAGTACTATTTACAGTGACTGATGAGCACTAGATACAGTGACTGATGAGCACTAGATACAGCGACTGATAAGCACTATATACAGTGACTGATGAGCACTATATACAGTGACTGATGAGCATTATATACAGTGACTGATGAGTACTATATACAGTGACTGATGAGCATTATATACAGTGACTGATGAGCACTATATACAGTGACTGATGAGTACTATATACTGTGACTGTTGAGCTCTATATACAGTGACTGATGAGCACTATATACAGTGACTGATGAGCACTATATACAGTGACTGATGAGCACTATATACTGTGACTGATGAGCACTATATACAGTGACTGATGAGCACTATATACAGTGACTGATGAGCACTATATACTGTGACTAATGAGCACTATTTACTGTGACTGATGAGCACTATATACTGTGACTGATGAACACAATATACAGTGACTGTTGACCACTATGTACTGTGACTGATGAGCACTACTGTGACTGATGAGCACTATATACAGTGACTGATGAGCACTATAAACAGTGACTGATGAGCACTATATACAGTGACTGATGAGCACTATATACAGTGACTGATGAGCACTATATACAGTGACTGATGAGCATTATATACAGTGACTGATGAGCACTATATACAGTGACTGATGAGCACTATATACAGTGACTGATGAGTACTATATACTGTGACTGTTGAGCACTATATACAGTGACTGATGAGCACTATATACAGTGACTGATGAGCACTATATACAGTGACTGATGAGCACTATATACTGTGACTGATGAGCAGTATACAGTCATGGCCAAAAGTTTTGAGAATGACACAAATATTAATTTTTACAAAGTCTACTGCTTCACTTTTTCTAATGGCAATTTGCATATACTCCAGAATGTTATAAAGAGTGATCAGCTTAACAGCAATTACTTGCAAAGTCAATATTTGGCTAGAAAATGATATTTATCCCCCAAAACACATTTCAACATCATTGCATCCCTGCCTTAAAAGGACCAGCTAACCTCTTTTCAGTGATTGCTCCATTAACACAGGTGTGGGTGTTGTTGAGGACATGGCTGGAGATCAATCTGTCATGATTAAGTAAGAATGACACCACTGGACACTTTAAAAGGAGGCTGGTGCTTGGCATCATTGTTTCTCTTCTGTTAACCATGGTTATCTCTAAAGAAACACGTGCAGTCATCATTGCAATGCACAAAAATGGCCTAACAGGGAAGAGTATCGCAGCTAGAAAGATTGCACCTCAGTCAACAATCTATCGCATCATCAAGAACTTCAAGGAGAGAGGTTCCATTGTTGCCAAAAAGGCTCCAGGGCGCCCAAGAAAGACCAGCAAGCGCCAGGACCGTCTCTTAAAAGTGTTTCAGCTGCGGGATCGGGCTACCAGCAGCGCAGAGCTTGCTCAGGAATGGCAGCAGGCAGGTGTGAGTGCATCTGCACGCACTGTGAGGCGGAGACTCTTGGAGCAATGCCTGGTCTCAAGGAGGGCAGCAAAGAAGCCACTTCTCTCCAGAAAAAACATCATGGACAGACTGATATTCTGTAAAAGGTATAGGCAGTGGACTGCTGAGGACTGGGGTAAAGTTATTTTCTCTGATGAATCCCCTTTTCGATTGTTTGGGACATCAGGAAAACGCCTCATTCGGAGAAGACAAGGTGAGCGCTACCACCAGTCTTGTCTCATGCCAACTGTTAAGCATCCTGAAACCATTCATGTGTGGGGTTGCTTCTCAGCCAAGGGAATCGGCTCTCTCACAGTCTTGCCTAAAAACACAGCCATGAATAAAGAATGGTACCAGATTGTCCTCCAAGAGCAACTTCTCCCAACCCTCCAAGAGCAGTTTGGCGATCAACAATGCCTTTTCCAGCATGATGGAGCACCTTGCCATAAAGCAAAGGTGATAACTAAATGGCTCAGGGAACAAAACATAGAGATTTTTGGTCCATGACCTGGAAACTCCCCAGATCTTAATCCCATTGAGAACTTGTGGTCAATCATCAAGAGACGGGTGGACAAACAAAAACCTAAAAATTCTGACAAAATGAAAGCATTGATTGTGCAAGAATGGACTGCTATCAGTCAGGATTTGGTCCAGAAGTTGATTAAGAGCATGCCAGGGAGAACTGCAGAGGTCCTGAAGAAGAAGGGTCAACACTGCAAATATTGACTTGCTGCATTAACTCATTCTAACTGTCAATATAAGCTTTTGTTATTCATCTGTTTGCAATTATTATATTTCTGTCTGTGATAAAAACATCTGTCAAACACACATAAAAACCAGAGGGCAGCAGATCATGTGAAAATAATATTTGTGTCATTCTCAAAACTTTTGGCCATGACTGTATACAGTGACTGATGAGCACTATATACAGTGACTGATGAGCACTATATACTGTGACTAATGAGCACTATTTACTGTGACTGATGAGCACTATATACTGTGACTGATGAACACAATATACAGTGACTGTTGACCACTATGTACTGTGACTGATGAGCACTATATACTGTGACTGATGAGCACTATATACAGTGACTGATGAGCACTATAAACAGTGACTGATGAGCACTATATACAGTGACTGATGAGCACTATATACAGTGACTGATGAGCACTATATACAGTGACTGATGAGCACTATATACAGTGACTGATGAGCACTATATACAGTGACTGATGAGCACTATATACTGTGACTGATGAGCACTATATCCTGTGACTGATGAGCACTATATACAGTGACTGATGAGCACTATATACAGTGACTGATGAGCACTATATACTGTGACTAATGAGCACTATTTACTGTGACTGATGAGCACTATATACTGTGACTGATGAACACAATATACAGTGACTGTTGACCACTATGTACTGTGACTGATGAGCACTATATACTGTGACTGATGAGCACTATATACAGTGACTGATGAGCACTATAAACAGTGACTGATGAGCACTATAAACAGTGACTGATGAGCACTATATACAGTGACTGATGAGCACTATATACTGTGACTGATGAGCACTATATACAGTGACTGATGAGCACTATATACAGTGACTGATGAGCACTATATACAGTGACTGATGAGCACTATATACTGTGACTGATGATCACTATATACTGTGACTGATGAGCACTATATACTGTGACTGATGAGCACTATATACAGTGACTGATGAGCACTATATACTGTGACTGATGATCACTATATACTGTGAATGATGAGCACTATATACTGTGACTGATGAGCACTATATACAGTGACTGATGAGCACTATATACTTTGATGGCTGCTATGTACATAATGTGACTGATGAGCGCTACAGTGCTTTGCGAAATTATTCGGCCCCCTGGAACTTTTCAACCTTTTCCCACATATCAGGCTTCAAACATAAAGATACCCAATGTTAATTTTTGGTGAAGAATCGAGTTGGACTCAGTTGCAAAGTTGAACGAAATTTATTGGCTATGTGAAATTTTTGTGGAAAGACAAAAACTGAAAAGAGGGGCGTGCAATATTATTCGGCCCCTTTGACTTAATACTTTGTTGCGCCACCTTTTGCTGCGATTATAGCTGTAACTCGCTTGGGGTATGTCTCTATCAGTTTTGTGCATTGAGAGACAGAAATTCTTGCCCATTCTTCCTTGGAAAACAGCTCGAGCTCAGTGAGGTTGGATGGAGATCGTTTGTGAACAGCAGTTTTCAGCTCTTTCCACAGATTCTCGATTGGATTCAGGTCTGGACTTTGACTTGGCCATTCTAACAACCGGATATGTTTATTTGTGAACAATTCCATTGTAGATTTTGCTTTATGTTTGGGATCATTGTCTTGTTGGAAGACAAATCTCCGTCCCAGTCTCAGGTGTTTTGCAGACTCCAACAGGTTTTCTTCTAGAATGGTCCTGTATTTGGCTCCATCCATCTTCCCATCAATTTGAACCATCTTCCCTGTCCCTGCTGAAGAAAAGCAGGCCCAAACCATGATGCTGCCACCACCATGTTTGACAGTGGGGATGGTGTGTTCAGTGTGATTAGCTGTGTTGCCTTTACGCCAAACATATCGTTTGGCATTGTTGCCAAAAAGTTCGATTTTGGTTTCATCTGACCAGAGCACCTTCTTCCACATGTTTGGTGTGTCTCCCAGGTGGCTTGTTGCAAACTTTAAACAACACTTTTTATGGATATCTTTGAGAAATGGCTTTCTTCTTGCCACTCTTCCATAAAGACCAGATTTGTGCAGTGTACAACTGATTGTTGTCTTAGGCCAGCGTCACACTTGCGTGTGTGATGCGAGTAAGTCGCACGACTTTCTCGCATCAACACCCGACACGGCTGCCCGCTCTCGGACCAGAGTGTGCAACTGCATAGAAATACTCGCAAGTGTGACGCCGGCCTTATGGACAGACTGTTTTACCTCCGCTGTAGATATCTGCAGGTCATCCAGAGTGATCATGGGCCTGTTGGCTGCATCTCTGATCAGTCTTCTTGTTTAAGATGAACGTTTAGAGGGACGGCCGGGTCTTGGTAGATTTGCAGTGGTATGATACTCCTTCCATTTCAATATGATCGCTCGCACAGTGCTCCTTGGGATGTTTAAAGTTTTGGAAATCATTTTGTATCCAAATCCAGCTTTAAACTTCTCCACAACAGTATCACGGACCTGCCTGTTGTGTTCCTTGATCTTCATGATGCTCTCTGTGCTTCAAACAGAACCCTGAGACTATCACAGAGCAGATGGATTTATACGGAGACTTGATTACACACAGGTGGATTATATTTATCATCATTAGTCATTTAGGACAACATTGGATCATTCAGAGATCCACAATGAACTTCTGGAGTGAGTTTGCTGCACTGAAAGTAAAGGGGCCGAATAATATTGCACGCCCCACTTTTCAGTTTTTCTGTTTCCACAAAAATTTAAAATTACCAATAAATTTCATTCAACTTCACAATTGTGCCCCACTTGTTGTAAATTTTTGGTGAAGAATCAACATTTGGTAGCTTTATGTTTGAAGCATGATATGTGGGAAAAGGTTGAAAAGTTCCAGGGAGCCGAATACTTTCGCAAGACACTGTATATAGTGCTCATCAGTCACTGTATATAGTGCTCATCAGTCACTGTATATAGTGCACAAAAGTCACTGTATATAGTGCCCAACAGTCACTGTATATAGTGCTCATCGGCCACACTATATAGTGCTCATCGGCCACAGTATATAGAGCTGTCACGCTGTCTCTGCGTACCGGATGTTAGGGGTCTATGCTGACCCTAAGCTGGGGCCCTGACTAATCCCTCTACCTGGAGCTACTGTTAAAGGTACAGAGGTCCAGGCCGCCAGCGTAATCCCTACCTCCTGAGGATCCCTGAACCTCAGTGATCTAGTCCTGAGAAGGACCCTGATCACAACAACAGGGAACGGGATAATATAAGCCCACACACAGTACTAGACGAACGAGACAGTACCAGGGGAAAATCAACAACCACCTTGCATACAAAACTACACCATAACAACAGAGGGAACACCAACGGGTAAGGAGATAAATGATAAAGCGAGGAAGGGAAAAAACCACACACAAAGTACACTTCACTCCAAACTCCAAAATACCACAAGCCGCTCTGTTTGTCTGCCAGGAATGCTTTCACCGACAACTTCCCTAGCAGACTGGCAGGTATTTGAAGGAATCCCATTACTGCAGCATTAATTGCAGCTGGGTGTGGCTGGCCTCGTCTAGCACAGAGAGAGGGAGAATTAACTCCCTCACTGCCGAAAAACACCCAGCACCAGAAACTCAGCTGTGAGAAGTCAGGCTGTGCAATCGCGACGATCTTCGTAGCGACACACCCGTGACAAGAGCTCATCATTCACAGTATATAGTGCTCATCAGTCGCTGTATATAGTACTCATAAGTCACTGTATATAGTGCTCATCAGTCACTGTATATAGTGCTCATCAGTCACTGTATATAGTGCCCATCAGTCACTGTATATAGTACTCATCAGTCACTGTATATAGTGCTCATCAGTCACAGTATATAGTGCTCATAAGTCACTGTATATAGTGCTCATCAGTCACTGTATATAGTGCTCATTAGTCACTGTATATAGTGCTCATCAGTCACTGTATATAGTGATCATCAGTCACTGTATATAGTGCTCATCAGTCACTGTATATAGTGCTCATCAGTCACTGTATATAGTGCTCATCGGCCACAGTATATAGTGATCATCAGTCACTGTATATAGTGCTCATCAGTCACTGTATATAGTGCTCATCAGTCACTGTATATAGTGCCCATCAGTCACTGTATATAGTACTCATCAGTCACTGTATATAGTGCTCATCAGTCACAGTATATAGTACTCATCAGTCACTGTATATAGTGCTCATAAGTCACTGTATATAGTGCTCATCAGTCACTGTATATAGTGCTCATAAGTCACTGTATATAGTGCCCATCAGTCACTGTATATAGTGCTCATAAGTCACTGTATATAGTGCTCATCAGTCACTGTATATAGTGCTCATCAGTCACTGTATATAGTGCCCAACAGTCACTGTATATAGTGCTCATCGGCCACACTATATAGTGCTCATCAGTCACTGTATATAGTACTCATCAGTCACTGTATATAGTGCCCATCAATCACTGTATATAGTACTCATCAAGCACTGTATATAGTGCTCATCAGTCACAGTATATAGTGCTCATCAGTCACTGTATATAGTACTCATCAGTCACAGTATATAGTGCTCATCAGTCACTGTATATAGTGCCCATCAGTCACAGTATATTGTGCTCATCAGTCACTGTGTATAGCGCTCATCAGTCATGGTATATAGAGCTCATCAGTTACTATAGTGCTCAACAGTCACTGTATATAGTGCTCATCAGTCACTGTATATAGTACTCATCAGTCACTGTATATAGTACTCATCATTCACAGTATATAGTGCCCATCAGTCACAGTATATTGTGATCATCAGTCACTGTGTATAGCGCTCATCAGTCATGGTATATAGAGCTCATCAGTTTCTATATATAGTGGTCAACAGTCACTGTATATAGTGCTCATCAGTCACTGTATATAGTACTCATCAGTCACTGTATATAGTACTCATCATTCACAGTATATAGTGCCCATCAGTCACAGTATATAGTGCTCATCAGTCACAAGATATAGCGCTCATCATTTATAGTATACACACGGCTCCGCTCAGAAACACGGCTCAGCTCTGTCCACCATGTACACACGCGGCTCCGCTCAGTACACCTCGTACACACGCGGCTCTGCTCTGTACACCTTGTACACACAAGCTTCAACTCTGTACACCTCTTACACACGTGCCTCAGCTCTGTACACACACATGGCTCCGCACCATACACCTCTTATACACACAGCTCTGCTCTGTACACCTCATACACACACAGCTTGGTTCTGTACACCTCATACACACATGGCTCCGCTCTTTACACCTCGTACAGACGCGGTTCCGCTCCGTACACCTTGTACACACGTGGCTACACTCTGTACTCCTCGTACACATGCGGCTCCGCTCCGAACACCTTGTACACACGCAGCTCCGCTCCGTACACATGCGGCTCCACTCTGTACACCTCGCACACACGATGCTCCGCTCCGTACACCTCGTACACACATGGCTACGCTCCGTACACCTTGTACACACGTGGCTACACTCTGTACTCCTCGTACACATGCGGCTCCGCTCCGAACACCTTGTACACAAGCGGCTCCGCTCCGTACACCTCGTACACATGCGGCTCCACTCTGTACACCTCGTACACACGTGGCTCCGCTCCGTACACACATGGCTGCGCTCCGTACACCTCGTACACCTCGTACACACACGGCTCTGCTCTGTACACCTCATACACACACAGCTCTGCTCCGTACACTTCGAACACACACGGCTCCGCTCCGTACACCTTGTACACACACGGCTCTGCTACATCCACACTGTAAACCCCTCCTGACCCCACAAATAAACTTCCCCTCATCCAGCACCATGACAACCAGCACAGCAGAGTCCATCATACCCTGAGGCCCCTGATCATGTGACCCCTGACTCCTCCCCTCCTGTGACCTCATCACAGGTCCTGTGCACACTGAGGCCCCTGATCATGTGACCCCTGACTCCTCCCCTCCTGTGACCTCATCACAGGTCCTGTGCACAGAGCAGCTGTAGAACAGTCCGGCCGCGGTGGTCTCACCTGCTCTTCATTCTCTTCTTCATCCTGGATCCATAGAGCTGAATAGAGGAGCGATGTTCCTTCAGTCTGAGGAGAATTGATGGGGACGTTTCTCCAACCTCCACTTTACCCAGTAAATCCCCCAGGACTGTAGCAGGTAAAGACCCCAATATCCACAGGTGTCCCTTCTAATTGGGGGAACTGTCACCTCTAATAATCCTCGGACAGTTCTGACAAACACAGAGAAGTGTCCCTTTATGGAGGTGACAGAAAGTCTGTTTAGTCCCTTTATCTTCATAGTATCAGCTCTAATCCAATGGTGAGAGAGCGATTTACCCCGAAGACTCACAGATTGTGGGGTCGTTATACAATGTGATATTTAGGGGGTCTGTGTTGTCTCCTTGTAAGAATCACGATGGTTTTGCTCCTTTTCCGCTGATAGATACAAACGACCAAACTATGAAAGACGAGAACCAAGGAAACATGTATTACTCTCATAGTACGGGGCCCCTTTATTGGCCCTCACACAGTATTGTCGGGAAACATTCATATAGACGCCGGTGGTGATGGAGTCAGTGACGACTCTGGACAAATATGTCTCTAGAGCCGTAGTAGAAGATGAAGATGTCGTCCTCATCATGAAGTAGTTATTTCTCCTGTCACGTGTAATGAATATCTCCTGCAGTATTACTAATGCCGATTCCAGGGTCGGTAAATGAGAGGAGAATTAGCTTTATGGAAGATGAGTCTATGAGGAACGTATTCAGCTGCCGACTCCGAGGAGGAAACTGCTTGTTGTCTGTGGCCTAAATATATAGGTTTTATTACTAGATGTGAAGAAGAAAACTAAATACTGTAAAATAATAAATCTCATATGTTTCCCTTATTATCTCCAGTAATTGTATTATTACACAGGATTTTATAATGTTACATCGGCTCATCTTCTTCTCATTCAGGTCTCTACAATATCGGATCCTCTCAGTGAAGATCTTCTATATAAGAGAATTTTCCTGATTTACCCATCAAGGATGGATATGGACAGAGACAAGATGGCGGAGAGGATATTACACCTCACCCTAGAGATCCTCTTCCGTCTTACTGGAGAGGTGAGAGATTCTGATTACGTCACATTACATCATTCTTATCTATGGGAATAACAGATGGACAGAACTGGAGAGGTGAGGACTCTGGAAATGTCTGTAGTGAGATTTATTAATGTGTCTCTCCATAACCAGGATTACACAGTGGTGAAGAAGACCTCTAGAGAGTGCTGTCAGGACCCTGTGTCTGAGGGATGGGGAAGACCCCTGAGCCCAATCACGGGGCCTCCACCTCTCCCCCTGATACATGAGGACATCAATGACCAGAAGATCCTAGAACTCATCTACAAGATGATTGAGCTGCTGACTGGAGAGGTGACACTGCTGGGAATGCTGGGACATTATACAGTAACGCTATGAAGGGATTGGGGGATGACGGTATCATTGCATGTGTCAGGTTCCTGTAAGGTGTCAGGATGTCGCTGTCTATTTCTCCATGGAGGAGTGGGAGTATTTAGAAGGACACAAAGATCTGTACAAGGACATCATGATGGAGGTTCCTCAGCCCCTCACATCTCCAGGTAATAGACAAGACTAAATACACACAGCCTATTATTATCTGTATGTAAAGAATGAATTCAGTCCCTGTATGTGTTTCCTCCAGATCTATCCAGTAGGAGGACAACACCAGAGAGATGTCCCCGTCCTCTTCTTCCACAGGACTGTAAACAAGAAGATCCCAATGTTCCTCAGGATCATCAGGTAGATGGAGAGAAGGTGTCAGGAGATCTCCCCTATGATGTGTAGACGGCTGTGAAGGTCTTGTGCTCAGTCTTGTTCTATCCACCAGTATTATATGTTTTATACTTGTGTAATGAGAACGGTGGAGATGGCAGGATTAGAGCTGATCATAGATGTGACTTCTCCATCTGTCTGTGACTTTTACAATATTTGTTTCAGGGTGAAGATCTGACCCATATTAATACTACAGAGATATATGTGAGGGGTGATGAGTGGTGTAAAGAGGAGATTCCTACATATGACTACCCAGGTGAGTAGTGATCACTAAATACAGAGAAGTAAGTAGTTCAGTTGTATCACAATCGTGTGATCACCATTTTGCCTCTACACCACAATATTCTCCCCCACCCAAAACTGTACAAATGACTTTAGGTATTGAAAGCTCATTGAAATCCACCTACCAGCATTAATTAAAAGACGCTGACCATTACCTGTCCAGGTCTGTAAACTACAAAACCAAATGACCGTGTACATAGAATGTGCTGGCAAGTTAGAAAATCACTTGAAGAAAAACATTATAATGGACCTGTAAGAGAAATCGGGGGGTAATGATGCTGCTACATTTGTAATGGCAATTCTGACATCCAGTGTGGTCTTTATCCCCCCTGCTGGCAGGGATGCCAACATGCTCATTGTCCCGGCCAATCGGCAGTGTATCTGTTTCCTGTTGTGCCTTTCTGCTTCTCTAGGTCTGCGTACACCAGCTCCGATCTCTTAAAGTGGCAGTGCTCGCACTTTGGGAATTCCTCCAGCCAAAAGCTGGTATGCATCAGGTACAGGTGCTACTCACAAAATTGGAATGTTACCCTTCGCCATGACAGCACCCACATGAGCGAGAGATCTGCCCATAGGAACAGGAAACCTACAGAAATAAAAGTGGCGGTCCCCCTCTCCTCCTCAGTTGGTTTCCTGTTCCTTTAGGATTCTCTGGAATACCTGCATGAAGGAAGTATCCTGGGCCAATGCACCCGCCTGCGTGGTCTCTGTGGTAACAGCAGGGGCTGCGGCTTCAGAAGCAGCAGCGTGGGAGCCACTGCATGCATCCTCCCCCCTCGTCTGTACGTTATCCGGAAGGCTCCGGGGAGGAATGTGACCCGGCCTCCCGTGGACACGGTCGGGAGCGCTGGCAAGGAGAAATGGCTGCGACAGCAGCAGTGATTCCAGGCGTCGCGCGGGTGCACGACCGCAGTATGTAAGCTCCGGCATGTCTGACCCGGAAGTAGCTGAAGCACTTCCTGGTGAGGGCTGAGGAGGTGTGATTGAGCTCCAGCTTCAAAAAAGCCAGCGGCACATAGAGCAGTGTGCTCATTATGTCGTCCCCGGCACATGAGATGCACCCACCTGCTGTGGAGCAGAGCAGCGTTAGCAAGAGTGGCAGCGCTAAGAGTGCCAAGAGTGGCCACAGTGGCAGCACAAAAAGCAGCACCCAGAGGAGTGGACGCTCCAGAGAGGAGACTTCCACAGGCACAGGGCAACGGAGTAGAGAAGTGGATCTACCTAGAGCCCGCATGGCGTCTCCACCTCCAGAACTGGTACTGTTGTAGCTTCACTGGGTGAGTATAAATGAGCCTCTACCTATTAAGCTTACCCCTTCCTTCTCTATACCTCTCCCTCCTAGGTTAAGAAAACCCATAAGTCAAAACATATGGAATGTGCCCTGTGTATGCACCCCCTTCCCGACTCATACCCCAAGAGGTTATGCCATTTTGCATTGATCAGACCTTGCAGGAGGAGGCTGCAGTAGCAACCACAAATGTCAGAGCCATGATCAGACAGGAAATTCAGGCTTTGGAGTCCAGGGGATTATAGAAACAGGGGAGCAGAGACCCTTCCCCCGTCTCTAGTTCAGGATCTGAAGAGGGCTTGTTCCAATCATCTGGTCCCTCTGGTTCGTCATCTAGTTCATCAGACAATGAGGGCCGAACATGCTTCCCTATCGACAACATAGATAATCATGTGAAATCTGTTAGAAATACGATGGGGTGCCCGGACACGAAAGAGTCCAGGTCCGCACAAGATATAATGTTTGCTGGATTAGCACAGAAAAAGCGGCGGGCCTTTGCAGTGATCTCCACTATTAAGGACCTTGTTAAAAAGGAATGGGACAAACAAGGTAAAGGATTCCTCCCATCTTTTTCTAAAAGGCGTTACCCCTTTGGTTACCAGGAGCTGGCCACATGGTCTAAGATCCCAAAAGTACATGCGGCTGTGGCATCCACCTCAAAACAGTCGTTTCTGCCAGTGGAGGCTGCAGGGGTCTTGTCGGACCCACTGGACCGCAACACCGAAGCTTTACTTAAGAAATCATGGGAAACAAATACTGGAGCTTTCAAACCTGCCATCTCCGGCACATGCACGGCAAGATCACTATTAGTCTGAATAGATCAGCTGGAGCAATAGGTCAAAGGAAAGGTGGCAAGAGAAAAGGTCCTTCAAACAATTCTGTTGATCAGAGGTGCCGCAGCGTTCTTAGCGGACGCATCGGCAGACTCTTTACGTCTGGCGGCCAGGTCGGCCAGCCTGGTTAACACGGCTCAACGAGCCCTCTGGCTGAAGGGCTGGAAAGGAGATGCACAGTCAAAATCTAAGCTGTGTACAATCCCATGCCAGGGTGAGTTACTGTTTGGAAAAGTACTAGATGATTTACTTACCAAAGCAGGAGAGAGAGAAGGAAGGGATTCCTTAATCAGTCTCTTCCTTCCTTAAAATTTTTTCACCATGAATGGAGATGTATAACATCAAGTCAGTGGATCCTTGACCTGATTAAATCTGGGTTAAAATTTGAATTTTTTTTCGGAATCCACAGGATACTTTCATAGTGACATCCCTTAGAGGGCCTGAACAACAGGAGGCGCTCCAATTAGAAATTTTCAGTCTTTTGGCCAAAAAGTTCTGGTAGAGGTGCAAAAGGATCAGGAAGTAATGGGATTCTATTCCCCTTTATTCCTGGTTCCCAAACCTGATGGTTCGTTCCGTACTATAATAAATCTTAGGAAATTGAATACCTTTCTGTATGAGCAGCTGTCAACCTGGCAGGTCAAACCCGACACTTCCAATTTGCAGCAATGCCGTTTGGCCTCTCGATGGCTCCTCGTGTGTTCACGAAACGAATGCTGGAGGTGATGGCTTATCTACGTCAACAAGATACACTAATTGTACCCTACCTAGATGATTTTCTAGTAATAGGAAGATCGGCCTCCCAATGTAAAGAGCGCCTTGCTAACACCATTTCATCTTTACAGGCATTAGGATGGATTGTGAATTTCAAAAAATCCAGACTGGTTCCAGAAACGCTCCAATCCTTCCTGGGACTACAACTGGACTCCGTAAGTCAGAGGTGTCTCCTCCCAGAATCCAAAAAGTTGACCATAATTTCAAAAGTCAGTTCAGCTAAGGACAGCTCTCACATGTCATTAAGAAAGGCCATGTCCCTCCTGGGGTCACTCACCTCCTGTATTCCAGCAGTTCAATGGGCTCAATACCATACTAGATCCTTACAACATGAGATTCTATATACACAGCACCATTGTCAGGGGCGTTTAGACAGGAAAATTACCCTTTCTGAAGAGGTGCTAGATTCCCTATCTTGGTGGTTAAATACAACTCATCTGTCCAGGGGAGTTCCAAGGACAATAAGACCCTCTAAGATAATTACCACGGGCGCTAGTCCAGATGGATGGGGAGAATCTAGCTCAGGGCCTCTGGAACACTGTTGAGCTACAACATTCCTCCAATTGGAAGGAATTAAAATCAGTTAATCATGCTTTGAATTATTTCCTTCCCCAGCTCCAAGGATCTCGCATAAGAATCCTATCAGACAATATGACAGTGGTCGCTTATTTAAATCATCAAGGCGGAACGAGATCAGAAAGTCTAATGTCTACTACAAGGGATATTTTCGACTTGGCAGAAGTGAACTTGTTGTCCCTCACGGCTCTTCACATCAGAGGCGAGGAAAATACAAAGGCCGACTTTCTCAGTCGCCACACGCTACGCCAGGGAGAATGGACTCTCAATGGTCGCATATTCAGGAGGATAGTGGAATTATGGGGGCTTCCACAAATAGATTCATTTGCTACCAGGAAGAACAGACAGGTGCAGAGGTTCGCCTCCCTAAACACAGCGGATCGGCCAGACATGATAGATTCGCTCCAGTTTCCCTGGCAATTCGACTTAGCATACGCTTTTCCGCCAATGATGTTAATTCCGCTAGTCATCAGGAAGATAAGGAAGGAAAGAGCAAGGGTGATTCTTATAGCGTCCTTCTGGCCGAAAGACCTTGGTTCTCATACCTCCGAGCCATGTCAGTATGCGACCCCTGGATACTCCCAGCAGACCCAAATCTGCTATCTCAAGGACCATTCTGTCGCCCTCAAGTGAAAGGCCTCCACTTGACGGCGTGAAACTTGAGAGGCAGACACTAAGATCAAGGGGCTTCTCCAATGACCTTATCAACACACTGCTGCTAAGTAGGAAGGAATCTACAAACACAATATATGGCAGAGTGTGAAGGAAGTTTCTGGACTACTATACGGAACCCTTCTCTGAGGTAGTTCCGATTAAAGCAATCCTAGAATTCTTACAGAAAGGTCGGGAGCTGGGACTGTCAGTCAATACATTAAGAGTAACGCAAAAAACCACCACCACAACAAAGCAGTCATAAGATCCAGATAATGATACAAAAATCTTTATTTAAATAGCAAGTTTGCATAACATTAAATATATATAAAATAATTGCCAGGAAGCAGATGGAGGCAAGGGAATGAATGCAACATTAGTACAACGCACCGCAGAGCCAGAATATATCTACACACATGAATTGCATTAGGCACATATAGAGGGTAACATACCGCGGTGGGAGCAGGGCAAACTGCTGGAGCGATCACCAGCTGACCCCTGAATTGACTCTGCGGTGCGTTGTACTAATGTTGCCAGATGTAATAATATCTCTACAGTGTTGTCAGCACCATTTACTTGTATTCCATATATTTACTGGCAATTGACCTGCGGTAGGGTGACTGCTGGGCATCCCAGTAACCTTTGATGAGGCTTCATTTTACTGTGGCATTTATTCCCTTGCCTCCATCTGCTTCCTGGCAATTCTTTTATATATATTTAATGTTATGCAAACTTGCTATTTAAATAAAGATTTTTTGTATCATTATCTGGATCTTATGACTGCTTTGTTGTGGTGGTGTTTTTTTGCGTTACATATTATTGCAGTTTGATTCTCAATATGTTCCTAGGTATATCTGGAGCAATATACTTTTAGTAATTTTGATATATTAATATACCTCTCCATGTATATACTATGCTTGCCATTCAATTGTTAATACATTAAGAGTCCAGGTGTCTGCTTTAGGAGCCCTTTATGGTGCCAATATAGCAGGAGGTAGATGGGTGTCACGATTCATTAAGGCATGTGAAAAGTAACCCAGTCCACATCCCGCGTTTACCTCCATGGGATCTAAACCTGGTCCTGAATGCCCTAACTGGCCCCTCTTTCGAGCCATTAGAATCTATCTTTCTAAAAAACATCTCATATAAGGTAGCCCTATTAGTGGCCTTAACATCTGCTAGAAGAGTTGGGGATATCCAGGCCCTTTTCAGTAGACCCTCCCTTCCTATTAATATTCCAGGATAGGATAATTCTCAAGCCAGATCCATCATACCTCCCTAAACTGGCGACAAGTTATCATAGATCACAGGAGATTTTTCTTCCTTCCTTTCATGATGATCCGTCAGCTCCGGAGGAAGAGAAACTTCATATGTTGGATGTAAGGAGAGCTGTTTTGAGTTACATAGAGAGAACCTGGTCCTGGAGACAGAGTAGGGCTCTGTTTATATCCTTTCAGGGCCACAGGAAAGGTCACGGGGTCACAAAGGCTACCTTATCCCGATGGATCAGAGATGCCATCTGTCTGGCCTACTCGGCAAAAGGCGAGAATTCTCCAGAAGGAGTAAAGGAACATTCTGCTCGGGCTATGGCATCCTCCTCGGGCGGAGAAGGTAGACGTCGCTATTGACCTTATATGTAAGGCCGCAAACTTGTCGACACCTTCGACTTTCTACAAACATTATAGGCTTGATCTATCTTCATCATCTGACTTGGCTTTTGGTAGAGCTGTCCTCAACACTGTGATCCCACCCAGGTGACTGTTCTCTGCAAATCTCTCATGTGGGTGCTGTCGTGGCGAAGTGTAAAAAGCCAGATTACTTACCGGTAATGCCCTTTTAATGAGTCCACGACAGTACCCACTCACTACCCTCTCTAGTCAGATATAGTATGAATAGAATAATGGTTTACTCACTGATGAACATATGTAAATAGGATGAAGTATATATAAAAATTATGGATAAGTATTTAAACTAACACATGGCGGTTCCTCTCGTACTCTGAAAAACAACTGAGGAGGAGAGGGGGACCGCCCCTTTTATTTCTGTAGGTTTCCTGTTCGTATGGGCGGATCCCTCTCTCATGTGGGTGCTGTCGTGGACTCATTAAAAGGGCATTACCGGTAAGTAATCCGGCTTATCATCAAAACGTTAATTTATTTCAGTTCTTCAATACAATAAGTGAAACTGATATATCATATAGAGTCATTACAAACAGAGTGATCTGTTTCAAGTGCTTATTTCTGTTAATGTTGATGATTATGGCTCACAGCCAATGAAAACCCATAAGTCATTATCTCAGTAAATTAGAATAATTAACAAAAAACACCTGCAAAGGCTTCCTAAGCTTTAGAAAAGGTCCCTTAGTCTGTTTAAGTAGGATCCACAATCATGGGGAAGACTGCTGACTTGACAGGCAGTCACTTACACACTCCACAAGGAGGGTAAGCCACAAAAGGTCATTGCTAAAGAAGCTGGATGTTTACAGAGTGCGGTATCCAAGCATATTAATGGTATGTTGAGTAGAAGGAAAAAGTGTGGTAGAAAAAGGTGCACAAGCAACCGGGATAACTGCAGCCTTGAAAGGATTGTTAAGAAAAGGCCCTTCAAAAATTTGGGGGAGATTCACAATGAGTGGACTGCTGCTGGAGTCATTGCTTCAAGAGCCACCACACACACGTATCCAGGACATGGGCTACAAGTGTCGCATTCCTTGTGTCAAGCCACTCATGACCAATAGACAATGCCAGGAGCGTCTTACCTGGGCCAATGAGAAAAAGACCTGGACTGTTGCTCAGTGGTCCAAGGTGCTGTTTTCAGATGAAAGTATTTTGCATTTCATTTGGAAATCAAAGTCCCAGAGTCTGGAGGAAGAGTGGAGAGACAGACAATCCGAGCTACTTGAGGTCTAGTGTGAAGTTTCCATAATCAATGATGGTTTCAGGGGCCATGTCCTCTGCTGGTGTAGGTCCACTGTGTTTTATCAAGACCAAAGTCAGCGCAGCCGTCTACCAGGAAATTTTAGAGCATTTAATGCTTCCCTCTGCTGACAAGCTTTTTGGAGATGAAAATTTCCTTCTCCAGCAAGACTTGGCACCTGTAAACATTGCCAAAAGTAACAATACCTGGTTTACAAACAACAGTATCACTCTGCTTGATAGGCCAGCAAACTCGCTTGACCTTAACCCATAGAGAATCTATGAGGATTGTCAAGAGGAAGATGAGAGATACCAGACCCAACAACGCAAACGAGCTGAAGGCTGCTATCAAAGCAACCTGGGCTTCCATAACACCTCAGCAGTGCCACAGGCTGATCGCCTCCATGCCATGCCGCATTGATGCAGTAATTGATGCAAAAGGAGCCTCGACCAAGCATTGAGTGCATTTACTGAACTTACATTTCAGTAGGCCAACATTTCGAATTTTAAAATAATTTTTCAAGCTGGTATCTATTCTATTATTTCTAAACACTGATTTTTTGGTGATTACTTTGTATCTCCGTTCATACCCACACACACAAATGATACACCATTTGAAAGGTAAACTTGCCCCCTTCAGCAGGAAAATAGCCAAACGAGCCACACATCCACGATTTGATAACAAAATACAGTTTGAACATTAATTTTCATAAACCTGCAGTAAGGAAAAATGACCTGCAGGTGGCACCACAGTACCCCAAAGCACACTACCACAAAGCTGCTTACAGACATCACAAACAAATCCAAACATTTGCCTTGGGGCTTTCCAGCTTGCCGAACTGCTTCCCCAGCCTATTTTAGCCAAATTGGAGGATTGCACACTTCACTGCAGGTGAGGCACATATGCAAACACATTTGTAAACATGCACTGCCTATTGAATTGCACACTTGCTCCGTTCATACTCCACCCACACAAACAAATGATACACCATTTGAAAGGTCAAATTACCTGCAGGTGGCAGCACACTACACCAAAGCACACTACCACAAAGCTGCTTACAGACATCACAAACAAATCCATACATTTGCCATGGGGTTTTTCCAGCTTGCTCAAGTGCTTGCCCAGCCTATTTCAGGCACATTGGAGGATTGTACGCTTCAGTGCAGGTGAGTCACATATGCAAACACATTTGTATACACTCACGGCTTTTTCGATGATTAGTTCGACCCACACACACAAATGATACACCATTTGAAGGGTAAACTTGCTCCCTTCAGCAAGATAAAAGCCAAACAAACCACACATCCACGATTTTATCACTAAATACAGTTTAAACATTTATTTTCATAAACCTACAGAAAGACACAATGATCTGCAGGTGGCACCTCAACCGGAAGACATTTTTTGGCCTCTACTTATCAAACCAATTTATTGTATTACCAAGCTACATATATAAATACCTGTATGTGTTCATCTCATGAAATACATTTTACATTTGACCAGCTTGCTTTTTCTGAAATTGCTTGCGCCCCCAACGACCAATGTGCAAAACTTTCACACAGGCCAAGCTAGTTATAAAGTATTCTAATTTACTGAGATAATGACTTTTGGGTTTTTGTTGGCTGTAAGCCATAATCATCAACATTAACAGAAATAAACACTTGAAATAGATCACTCTGTAATGACTATATAATGAGTTTCACTTTTTTTATTGAAGAACTGAAATAAATTAACTTTTTGATGGTTTTCTGATTTTGTGAGAAGCACCTGTATGTAAAGCACCCTCCTTATTATGGAGGTGCCTGAGCAACACCTGTATTTTGTCTACTTAGTGTGTATGCAAGTAGTATGTTGCCAGGTTCCTGGTCCATAACCTGTTCATGATACCCGTGTTGTCTAAATATGTTCCTGAAACCTGTGTTGATTGAACTAGCACCAGTGTTCTTCCTGGCGATTGTCCCAAAATCTGCACTGTTTGAACAAGGATCAGTGTCCGTCATCTGGGTTTCCAGAATCCATACCAACTGTACCTTCTCCTATATCTGGTCTACCAGTATCCAAATCCTGTACTGCCAATGACTTAAAATCCATGTCCTTGACTGCCATCCTGACCCATTGGGTCAGCTGCTGCATTATTGGGGACTGCCCAGGAGTGGTACTTAGCAGCTATCTGCAGCACAAGCCTAACTCCATTATGAGAAGCTGTAGCGAAAACCAAGTAGCCACTCCTGGTTCCGCACCTATCGCCAAGCAGGAGCCTAATCCTTGACTGCCCCTAGCGATATTCCCTGGATAGGGACGGGGTAAGTACTAGTCAGCCCCCTCTACAACTAAAGACAAATAAGGTAAACAAACTAGGGAATACACTTAGCTTGAGAAGGCACCAAAGAGATCACGCCAGCTATATTTCCAAGAGAACGTCAAGAAGGAACTAGTTGACTACTAGTACTTCCAACCAGACAGAGGGAAATAGAATTATCACCGGCGCCTTGCTGAAGCGACTAAAGGTTTTTAAACATCCAGCAAAGGTGTGTTAATCAGCAGCAGTGGAGATCATTGCTTGGTACTAGAGGGAGAAGGATATCGCTCCGCAGCAGAGATACAAGATCCAGAACATGCAATGACCTCAGCGCAATAACCTTCTATAGCCGGATCCAGAATGACTGACTGATACACTAATGACACTACCTCCCTTCTATGAGTGGCCTCCGGACACTCAGGACTTGGTTTCTCAGGATGAGGCATGGAACAAACGAACCAGCCTAGGGGCATTCAACTCTGATGCAGAAACCCACATCCTCTCTCCTGGACCATAACCCCTGCAGTGCATCAAGTACTGCAGGGAACAACGCTGAAGACGGGAATCAACAATCCTCAAAATCTGGAACTCCAAATTACCATCAGTAAGGATTGGGGCAGTGGCAGGGGAGAGGACTCAAGAGGTTCAGCATATTTATTGAGTGGAGACCTATGGAACATATTGTGGATCTTAAGAGCCTGAGATAACTCAAGAAAAAAAGTTGCAGGGTTAATGATGGCGGCTATTTTATAGGGGCTAATAAAACTAGTTCCCAGCATCTAGGAAGGGATCTTCAACTTACTATTCCTGGTTGACAACAACACAAATTCATTCACATTTAGGTCTGGACCTGTCGAGCGTTTCCTGTCAGCAATACGTTTCAACCTGTTTCTCATGATCCTCAAATTACTTTGATCTCCCAGCCACACAGAAGAGAGCGACAAAGCAAAACGTTCCTCCTCAGGAACTTCGGAAGCCCTTTCCTCACTAAAAGTACCAAACTGTGGAAGGAAACCATATGCACTAAAGAATGGTGACCTGCTGGTTGATTCTTGGCAATGATTATTAATAGCAAACTCAGCCAACGGTAAGTAAGATGCCCAATCCTCCTGGTTTTCGGAGATAAAACACCTGAGCTAAGTGTCTAAATTCTGATTAGTGCACTCGGCATGTCCTTTCAACTGAGGATGAAAAGCAGAGGAAAAGGACAGCTGCACCCCAGTTGAGAACTGAAAGCTTTCCAGAACTTAGAAACAAATTTGGTCCCCTGATCTTACACTACTTCGGAGGGAACCCCGTGAAGCTTCACAATCTCATTAACAAAAACCTGAGCAAGAGTCTTAGGTTCATTAAAATGGTGCATTTCATCGCATTACCGGCACTTCCGAAATCTATCTACCACCTCCAGAACCACCGTCTTGCCTGCCAATACCGGTAGGTCAGTAATAGAATCCATGGACTAATGTGTCCATGGTCTGCTAGGAATGGGCAGTGGAATAAGAGGACCAGACGGACAGGTATGCGATACTTTAGAACGCGCGCAAACACTGCAAGCAGACACCTATTCAACCACATCTCGATGCACCCACGGCCAACAAAAACAATGAGAAAGGAGGTCTGCAGTTGCCTTACCCTCTGGATGACCAGCAAGCACCAAGTTACAATGTTCCTTAATAAACTTTACGGTGCAAATTTTATGGTACAAATAACCTCCCCGAAGGGCGGGAGCATCCCCCTGAGCCTCCAACACCTCTCCCTCCAGGTCAGGGTACAAGGCTGAAAAAACAACCCCCTTTTGCAAAATTGGGGCAGGGTTCTCATGGTCACCACCACCAGGTAAGCTCCTGGACAAAGCAATTAGCCTTTGTGTTTTTAACTCCTGGACAGAAAGTGACCACAAAATTGAATCTCGTAAAGAACAGAGACCACCTAGTTTGTCTTGGGTTGAGATGTTTAGCCGATTGAAGATATGACAGGCTCTTGTGATTCATGATAACAGTGGACCACAAGAGCCTCCACCGAATGTTGCCATTCCTAGAACGCCAATTTAATTGGACACCCACACAATGGAGCATGAATGAGCCAAACGGGGAGCTGATTATAGGTCAAAAGACTACCAGTATAACTGGCAATATGATAATTCTAATTAGACATATACACGCAGCCAGATATATCAGTACAACTGATGATCCTGTTAACTATGTCTAAATAAATAGGGGATTCTTATAAAGAAACTAGAACAATCTCACCAGACTGATAGAAGATGTGATTCCCAAGTAGAAAAATGAACCCTCCTATAAAACAATGGACAGGAATCCATGAAGGCAATTCTTCATGCCAATAAAGAAATTCAATGTGCCATTCCTAAATGACATGGCAGCCTCCAAGGACTCTGGAGTTTCGTACACTGCTAAATCATCTTTCAACATTTCTGTAAGGCCTTATTTGCCAAAATTGGCTTCAATGAGCTGGGTCATTCCATTTGGTATCGGTTGCCCACCTGCCAAATTCAGAACTTTAAGTCTTACCTGAACGATTCCACTGCCAAAGGCGATGCAGCCTGGAATCAGCCAAGGAAATGCAGTCAGGATCATCATAGATAAGGGCTAAAGCCCCACAGTAGGAGTCTGCAGCCGCTGCCATTGCTGCTGAACCTCAGATCGCAGGTCAGTCACTTCCAGTGACAACCTCTGCAGCTGCTCTGCCAGCACCGAAACGGTATCCATGAACCCGGAAAAAGAAAAAGAAAATACATACAAAAAAAAACAATGTCAGTTTTTTGTTTTCTAATGTGTACGGCCGGTGATAATGTCACGCTGGGTGACTGAGATGCTAGGTGTACAACAATGGGTAGGGGGTGGGTAGGCCTAAACACTAGGAAGTGGAGACACTTAGGCAGATCTGACTACACCCTGTCTCCCCTAACAACCCAAAATAGGTTCCGCACCTATCGCCGAGTAGGAGCCTAATCCCTAACTGTCCCTAGCGATAGGCCCTGGATAGGGACGGGACGAGGTGAGTACTAGTCAGCCCCCACTATAAATAATGATAAATAAGGTAAGTAAACGAGGGAATACACTTAGCTTGAGAAGATACCAAAGGGATCACGCCAGCTATCCTTCCAAGAGAGCACAAAGAAGGAACTAGTCTCCTACTAGTACTTCCAACCAAACAGAGGGAAAGAGAACTATCACCGGCACCTTGCTGAAGCGACTAAAGGTACTTAAACATCCAGCAAGGGTGTGTTAATCAGCAGAAGATTGTGGATATCACCACTAGGTCCTAGAGGGAGAAGGATATCATTCCTCAGCAGAGATGCAAGATCCAGAAGGTGCCTGCAGAGCTAAGCGCAATGACCTTTTACAGCTGGATCCAGAGTGACTGACTGTCACACCTGACACACCTGTGACATTGTCTGTAAGCCACTATGTTGTTTGGTTCTTCCCACTGTCTTCCGAGCTTGGCTGGAACGACAAAGCTTTGGTAGCTGCCTTCTGGGAGGGTTTGTCCAGAAGGAATAAGGTCAAATTGGCTAGTTGAGATATCACTGCTACTCTAGACAACCTTATTTCCCTGGCAATAAGGATCGACCCTAGGTTCCAGGAACAGATCAGAGAGGTGACGCATGAGAGGAAACTGTCACATCTGGCTCCTTCCTTCCAGAAACCATTCTTTCCCTAGCCTTCTGAAACACTTATCTTCACTGAACATATGCAAGTCGATCATGTTAGGCTGTCTTAGCAGCAGTTGGAATACAGTCATGCCAAGGGATTATGCTACAGCTGTGATAACGCTGAACATTTCATTTATTTTAGTACTGAGAAGTCTGAAAAACTCCAAAGCCTTGTATCTGTAAGAGAGGTTACCGTAGGCGAGAGTAATACTTCTCCACCATTGACTCTGATTGTATCTGTATCAGGTGGAGGCTCCCAGTTTATGGAGACAGCCTATGTTGACTTTGGCGGGACATTTCTTACAGCAAGCCATGATAGATCGGTATCAGATTTCTGTCCTTCGCCTCCAGGACAGGCCCTATCCAAAGCTGTTCAAGTAGTTACTGAGCAAGTAGAACTCTGGATAGGAATGTTGCATATAGAGAGGATCGCCTTGTATGTGCTGTTTGGTCTATTTCATCCACGTCTCTTGGGTCTTCCATGGCTACGAACTCATTAGCCCATTCTATACTGGAACTCCGGTGATGCGGTTCGTTGAAGACAGTCAAGTCATGAAAAGTGTCTGGTCCCTGTGGTTCAATTCGGCTGCCGATGAAGCCATCTTCTCCACCAGTACTGCCATCTGCGGACCGCTTGTGCACTGATGTCTCTGATGGGAAGGAAGCAGAGATGTTACCTCCACACAGACCGGGCGATTGTTCCATAGACCTTGTCACGTATTGACCAACACACACAGTATGGGGGTGCGCCTGCAAGGATTAATCTATCTCCATAAGTCACACCCCGACACAGACCACGCACCCCGCTCATACACGCTGCCACCACTCACCGAACACACGGGCGATGAGTCCCGGAAGTATTACTACTATGTGCCAATCACCAGGAGCACACACTCTATGGCTATGTATTCTTTAGAGCACCAAGGTTCAGACTTATTAACCCCTCTCTGACATTAGACGTACTATCCCGTCCATAAAACCCGTGCCATTCTGCCCATGGACGGGATAGTACGTCATAGGCGATCAGCTGCGCTCCTGAGGGGAGCGCAGCTGATCGCCGCCGGGTGTCAGCTGATTATCACAGCTGACACCCATGACTGTGTGTCAGGAGCGGTCACGGACCACTCCCGGCACATTAACCCCTTGCACACCGCGATCAAACATGATCGCGGTGTACTGGGGGCACAGGGGAGGATCGCGCAGGGTGGGGGCTCCCTGCGCGCCCCCCTGAGACTTTCAGACCAGCGCGATGTGATCGCGCTGTTCTGAGGGCTTCCTCCCTCCCAGGACCCGGATCCAAGATGGCGCCGGGGTCCTGGAGGGAGGCGGCTACCTCAGTGCCTGCTGTGAGCAGGCACTGAGAAGCCTGCATCTATGCCTGAGCGATCGCTGGTGTGACAGAGTGCTGTGCACACTGTCACACCAGCGATTTGATAAAATACAGTGATGTCCCACCCTGGGACAAAGTAAAAAAGTTAAAAAAATAAACATGTTATAAAAAAAAATCCAAAATAAATTAAAAAAAAAAAAAAATATTCCCCAATAAATTCATTTCTTCCTGTAAATAAAAAAAACAAAACAATAAAAGTACACATATTTGGTATCGCCGCGTCCGTAACGACCCCCCCTATAAAACTGTCCCACTAGTTAACCCCTTTAGTGAACCCCTTAAAAAAAAAAAAAAAAACGAAGCAAAAAATCAATGCTTTATCATCATACCGCCGAACAAAAAGCGGAATAACGCGCGATCAAAAAGACTGATATAAATAAACATGGTACCGCTGAAAACGTCATCTTGTCCCGCAAAAAACGAGCCGCCATACAGCATCATCAGCGAAAAAATAAAAAAGTTATAGCTCGCAGAATAAAGCGATGCAAAAATAATTATTTTTTATATAAAATGGTTTTTATTCTATAAAAGCGCCAAAACATAAAAAAATGATATAAATGAGGTATCGCCATAATCGTACTGACCCGAAGAATAAAACTGCTTTATCAATTTTACCACACGCGGAACAATAAAAACGCCTCCCCCAAAAGAAATTCATGAATTGCTGATTTTTGTTCATTCTAACCTCCCAAAAATCGAAATAAAAAGCGATCAAAAAATGTCACCTGCTCAAAAATGGTACCAATAAAAACGTCAACTCGTACCGCAAAAAATAAGACCTCACATGACTCTGGGGGCCAAAATATGCAAAAATTATAGCTCTCAAAATGTGGCGATGCAAAAAACTATTTTTGCAATAAAAAGCGTCTTTTAGCGTGACAGCTGCCAATCATTAAAACCCGCTATAAATAGTAAATCAAACCCCCCTTTATCACCCCCTTAGTTAGGGAAAAATAATAAAATTAAAAAAATGTATTTATTTCCATTTTCCCATTAGGGTTAGGGTTAGGGTTGCGGCTAAAGTTAGGGTTAGGGTTGGCGCTAAAGTTAGGATTAGGGTTAGGGTTGGGATTAGGGTGTGTTAGGGTTAGGTTTGTGGTTAGGGTTGGGACTAGGGTTAGGGGTGTGTTGGGGTTAGGGTTGGAGTTAGAATTGGGGGGTTTCCGCTGTTTAGGCACATCAGGGGCTCTCCAAATGTGACATGGCGTCTGATCTCAATTCCAGCCAATTCTGCGTTGAAAAAGTCAAACGGTGCTCCTTCACTTCTGAGCTCTGCCATGCGTCCAAACAGTAGTTTATCCCCACATATGGGGTATCAGCGTACTCTGGACCCCAAGAGTTATTGTGCAATTTGTCCTATTTCTTCTGTTACCCTTGGGAAAATAAAAAACTGGGGGCGAAAATATCATTTTTGTACAAAAAAAAATTATTTTTTTGTTTTTACGGCTGTACATTATAAACTTCTGTGAAGCACTTGGGGCTTCATAGCGCTCACCACACACCTAGATAAGTTCCTTGTGGGGTCTATTTTCCAAAATGGGGTCACTTGTTGGGGATTTCCACTGTTTAGGCGCATCAGGGGCTCTCCAAATGCGACATGACGCCCCCAGACCATTCCATCAAAGTCTGCAATCCAAAACGTCACTACTTCCCTTCCGAGCCCCAACGTGTACCCATACAGTAGTTTTCTCCCACATATTGGGTATCAGCGTACTCAGGACAAATTGGGCAACAACTTTTGGGGTCCAATTTCTCCTGTTACCCTTGTAAAAATAAAATATTGGGCGAAAAAATCATTTTTGCAAAAAAAAAAAAGATTTTTATTTTTACGGCTGTGCGTTATAAACTTCTGTGAAGCACTTCGGGGTTCAAAGTGCTCACCACACATCTAGATAAGTTCCTTGTGGGGTCTATTTTCCAAAATGGGGTCACTTGTGGGGGGTTTCCACTGTTTAGGCGCATCAGGGGCTCTCCAAATGCGACATGACGCACCCAGACCATTCCATCAAAGTCTGCAATCCAAAACGTCACTACTTCCCTTCCGAGCCCTGACGTGCGCCCATACAGTAGTTTTCTCCCACATATTGGGTATCAGCGTACTCAGGACAAATTGGACAACAACTTTTGGGGACCAATTTCTCCTGTTACCCTTGTGAAAATATAATATTGGGGGCGAAAAAATCATTTTTGTAAAAAAAAAAAAGATTTTTTATTTTTACGGCTGTGCGTTATAAACTTCTGTGAAGCACTTCGGGGTTCAAAGTGCTCACCACACATCTAGATAAGTTCCTTGTGGGGTCTATTTGCCAAAATGGGGTCACTTGTGGGGGTTTCCACTGTTTAGGTGCATCAGGGGCTCTCCAAATGTGACATGACGCCCCCAGACCATTCCATCAAAGTCTGCAATCCAAAACGTCACTACTTCCCTTCCGAGCCCCGACGTGTGCCCATACAGTAGTTTTCGCCCACATATTGGGTATCAGTGTACTCAGGACAAATTGGACAACAACTTTTGCGTTCCAATTTCTTCTGTTACCCTTGTGAAAATAAAATATTGGGGGCGAAAAATCATTTTTGTAAAAAAAAAAGGATTTCTTATTTTACGGCTGTACGTTATAAACTTTAGTGAAACACCTGGGGGTTCAAAGTTCTCACCACACATCTAGATAAGTTCCTTGAGGGGTCTAGTTTCCAAAATGGTGTCATTTATGGGGGTTTCCACTGTTTAGGCAGATCAGGAGCTCTCCAAACACGACATGGCGTCCAGCCAATTCTGCGTTGAAAAAGTCAGACGGCGCTCCTTCCCTTCCAAACTCTGCCATGCACCCAAACAGTGGTTTACCCCCACATATGGGGTATCAGCGCACTCAGGACAAATTTCACAATAACTTTTGGAGTCTTGTTACCCTTGGAAAAATAAAAATTGGGGTGAAAAGATCATTTTTGTGGAAAAAATATGATTTTTAAATTTTACGGCTCTACGTTATAAACTTGTGTGAAGCACTTGGGGGTTCAAATTGCTCATCAAAAATCTAGATAAGTTCCTTAGGGGGTCTAGTTTCCCAAATGGGGTCATTTGTGGGGGGTTTCCACTGTTTAGGCACATCAGGGGCTCTCCAAATGCAACATGGCATCCAAACTCAATTCCAGCCAATTTTGGTTGGAAAAAGTCAAATGGTGCTCCTTCCATTCCGAGCTCTGCCGTGCGCCCAAACAGTGGTTCCCCCCCACATATGGGGTATCAGCGTACTCAGGACAAATTGTACAACAACTTATGTGGTCCAATTTCTCCTGTTACCCTTGGGAAAATAAAAAATTAGTGACTAAAAGATAATTTTTGTGGGAAAAAAATAGGATTTTTTATTTTCATGCCCGGGCATTATAAACTTGTGTGAAGCACTTGGGGGTTCAAAGTGCTCACCAAAGATCTAGATAAGTTCCTTAGGGGTCTAGTTTCCCAAATGGGGTCACTTGTGGGGGGTTTCCACTGTTTAGGCTCATCTGGGGCACTGCAAACGGAACATGACCCCCATTAACGTCTGCATTCCAAAACGTTACTACTTCCTTTCCAAGCCCTGCCGTGCGCCCAAACAGTTTTCCCCCCCCCCCACATATGGGGTATCAGCGTACTCAGGACAAATTGGACAACAACTTTTGGGGTCCAATTTCCTTGGGAAAATTCAAAAATTTGGGACTAAAAAATCATTTTTGTGGAAAATTTTTTTTATTTTTTTTCACACCCAGGCTTTATAAACTTTTGTGAAACACTTGAGGGTTCAAAGTGCTCACAACAGATCTAGATAAGTACCTTAGGGGTCTAGTTTCCAAAATGGTGTCACTTGTGGGGGGTTTCCACTGTTTAGGCGCATCAGGGGCTCTCCAAACGCGACATGGCATCCAATCTAAATTCCAGCCAATTTTAGTTTGAAAAAGTCAAACGTCGCTCCTTCCCTTACGAGCTCTGCCATGTGCCCAAACAGTGGTTTTCCCCCACATATGGGGTATTGGCGTACTCAGGAGAAATTGCATAACAACCTTATCTGTCCATTTTCTCCTTTTACCCTTGTGAAAATAAAAAAAAAGTTTGTAAAAGATCATTTTTGTGGCTAAAAAGTAAAATATTCATTTTTTCCTTCCACGTTGCTTTAGTTACTGTGAAGCACCTGAAGGGTTAATAAACTTCTTGAATGTGGTTTTGAGTACCTTGAGGGGTGCAGTTTTTTAGAATGGTGTCACTTTTGGGTATTTTCTGCCATATAGACCCCTCAAAGTGACTTCAAATGTGAGGTGGTCCCTAAAAAAAATGGCTTTGTAAATTTTGTTGTAAAAATGAGAAATCGCTGGTCAACTTTTAACCCTTATAACTTCCTAACAAAAAAATTTGGGTTCCAAAATTGTGCTGATGTAAAGTAGACATGTGGGAAATGTTATTTCTTAACTGTTTTGTGTGATATATTTCTCTGTTTTAAGGGAATAAAAATTCAAAGTTTGAAAATTGCAAAATTTTAAAAATTTTCGCCATATTTCCGTTTTTTTCAAAAATAAACGCAAGTTATATCGAAGAAATTTTACCACTAACATGAAGTACAATATGTCACGAGAAAACAATCTCAGAATCGCAAAGATCCGTTGAAGCGTTCCAGAGTTATAACCTCATAAAGAGACAGTGGTCAGAATTGTAAAAATTGGCCCGGTCATTAACGTGCAAACCACCCTTGGGGGTGAAGGGGTTAAAGTTTATAGCTTTAATATAAAAAGGTACAGTGCTTACAATAAAAGGAATATAAAAATGGAAATAACAAAGGACATACAAGTATGCAAAACAGTATAAAAATATCAGGGAGAAAACGTACAGAAATATCGAACTTTGCATTCTGGTACTCTGTCCCCGAGGGAGGGGGAGAATATGAGATGATCACATCAGCTTGGCTGCCCTCCTATATGACAAGGATCTTTTGTGTGGAAGTCTAATTTATAGATATGACTTGGGAATCCAATTTCTAGACCAGCCTCTCATTATAATATTCTAATTGCTGGCTTGTGAGTGGACCATGCCATGCTACCAATGTATACATTATTTCCTCTCTGAAACTCTAGGTGTAAACTTTCCCATAGATAGCTAACCTTTGACATCTAACTTCAAAAGAGCCAGAAGGTGTGAAATGCTCCAATTCTATGTGCTCTCAGAAAGGCACCCTGGAGAGATTGGAGACTAGGAGACTTCCAGGCAGGCTAACATGAGGTCATGACCTGTGTGGAGAGCTGCAGCCTAAGACGAGGTCTCTTACTGCTGGTCATATATGCATACGTATACATATTTCACTACAGACCTACTCACGGAATCCTCACTGCCTTGACTTATCTTCGTGGACACCGGTTTGAAGATGGACTCATAGAGGGTATCTTCAATTCCCATTTGTCCGTCTGACAAGAACTACAAGGCTGATGTGCTTTTCAGGTCTTTCCTATCCAGTGACCACAGGTAAGAACCACAACTTGTCTTTGATTCTTCCAAGATGGTGGCTGGACATGCCAGGCAGGGATAGACTTTGCAATTCAAGGATACTGGTACTACGCCTGCTTCAGTCTTCTCTGGTGATGTCTTGGTGGTAAGAATCATCCTGGTCTTTAAGAAGGTGAAACCTATTTCCTTGTGGACTGAAGAGCATGTGCCCCCAAAGAGAGTTCATGGGAGTTCTAGGATAATATTCATCCCCCACTTCTTCTGTGGAGAAAAGGGTGCTTAATGTAATGCCAATGCCAGCGACACTGCGTGGTCCCTCACCCTCCTCCTGGTAGGGCTGCCGACATATTCATTGCCCGATTCTTAAAGGAGCAGCGCTTGCACTTTGGAAATGCCCCAGCCAGTAGCTTGGAGGCATCAGGTATGTAAAGCTCCTTCCACAGTAGGGAGTTGCCTGAGCAACTCTTGTATTTTCTCTACTTATTGTGTGTACAAGTAGTATGTTGTTAGGTTCCTGTCCTTAAGTCCCGTATTGTCTGATCCTGAACCTGTTCCCGAACCTGTGTTGTCCGAACCAGAATTTTTGTGAAACCCAAGTTGTCTGAAACTGAAGCTGTTCCAGAAACCCGTGTTGTCTGAATCTGAACACTTTCCTAATAGCTTTGTTTTCTGAACTAGCACCAGTGTCCGTCCTGGATAGTGTTCCAGAATCTGCACTTTCTGAACAAGGATCAGTGTCCATTTTAACTGGTGATCTAGAATCTATACTGTCTGAACCGGCTCTGTTATCTGGTCTACCGGTAATGAATCCTGTCCTGCCACTGACTCAGAGTTCGTAACTTTTGATCCTTTTCTCTGGGGTCAGCTGCTGCAGTACCTGGGACTGCCCAGGAATTGTACTTGGTGGCTATCTGCAAAGCAAGCCTAACTCCACCATCAGGATCTCTAGTGAAAACCAGGTAGCCGCTAGGCCACGTCCCTCCTGGGTAAGCCAGGCTCTTGGCACAGTGAGTCCATGATCCAGGTGTGTGACAGTTTTCCTAGAACTTTGATATCTTACTGGATGAATTCACCTTCTCTTTCTTTTTTTATTGTGCTGCTGAATGTGCTCATATGGTCCCTACAAGACCAGGTACAGTCTTTCTGGCCAAACTTTGGTTTTATGATAAACAACATTAAATGGGCAGTGAGAGCCAAGTGTGAATTTCTGTACAATAAGAGTTTTCCTTTTTCCTGACTTTTCAATTTCTTTTAAAACTAACTAATTTCATAGAGAATTGTGATAAATTATATAAAAACATTACAGTGTGCCATTATATATCTCTAAGCTGTGAATGGCTGATGGCTGTAATATAAACTTAGTGGTAATTGGGCACACATATATTGGCCAATCAATGCGTTAAGAACCTTCCTTTTTTCATAGCAATTTTTGCAGATACATATTTCATATATACACTATATAGCGTTTTTTTAAATTTTTTCTCCCATTTTCTATGGCAGCAATGCAATTCCTATGCTCGCGTAATCATTCTTGGTTAGTTATGGTGCAAACTTTAATCTTTTTGACTTGTGTAATATAAACTTATTCACAAATGCAGGAGATTTGTTGGCATAGCTCAAGCATTGGTTCCATGGCATTACTACACGTCATAAATTCCATTGTTTTCAATCCTAAGTAATTAAGATTAATGCACAATCTCTCCTGAAAAGGGGAGCACTAATACTTTCTCTACTTTTCTGGTCAGAACTCACAGTAGCTCCAATGGTCCACCATAAATGAGTGCAACTCTGATTTACTGTTGGAGTTCTCTCCTCATACATACAATGTTGTTGAGGATGTAACATGTTTTTTCTATTCAGTGTCTCTATTTACGAGCTCATTCTGTATGATAGTTTGATTGTGGTGGGATCGGCCTGCCTCACTTTTGTGAGTCTGTAACTCCCTGGCAGTCTAAATTTAAGGCATCTGAGCTCTGCGCTATTATAAAAAGTTTTCTCAAAATGTCTAATATTTCTTCTTGAAACTCTACTGACAGAAAATATTGGTCCTTACGATAGTTTAGATTGCCAATAGCCATCGAGCCCCATACTCTTATTACCACAGAGAGGTTTCACCATTATTTACTCATTTATTTTACTGATGAAGACTGTTGAGATTGATCATTTCAGTAGATTTTTGTATTGTCTATAATTAGATTATACTAGTTAGTTCCCAAAATACTCTGATTTAACCACTTTCCACAGCAAGTTTTATGTTCCTAGCCAGGTCCTATTTTTCAAATCTGACTTGTGTCACTTTATGTGGTGATAACGTTGGAATTGTTCACAAAGGATAATAAGGAAACAAATGGAACTTAGGGAGACACTGTTCTTGGTCACCTGGCAGCTCAAAAGGTGGCCACCATGAAAAAGCTTAGCAACATGTACCCCATTTTCCAGATCCCAGAGATTGTGTTATCCTTTAAAACTTTTACATGGATCTGGACTTTCACAGAGACCCCCTAGACTTGAGCCACGGTGTTACCTTCTGTTTTGTGGTATGAGATGACAAGAAGATTAGTCAGGTAGCTGGGTCAGAACCAGGAGGGCAGAGAAAATACTAAATCAGAAGATGCATGATTAGTCAGCAAACAGTTTGGGATTACAACAACAGGAAACAAACAAGCCGGGAGCTGAACATGGAGGACTGAACTAGATGAGAACAAGACTGTGTCTGGCAGCTTCCGTCAATATGCTTTGAGCTTTAGTATGGTGTGGTGCTTTCCAATTGGCTGAAGTAGGGAGCAGATAATTTCAGCTGGACAGCACACCAACTCATACTGCCAGACGGGATGGTATTACGGGTCCCAGGCACCCCAATCTCAGTGGCTGGAAAGAGCCTGCGCCACCCAGAGCTTCTTGTTCCAACATGTCCTTCATCACCAGTGCTGCCTGCAGAATAAATAAGGCCGCTCCTGGTACCAGAAGCAGACGTCGCGGGAGCAGATCCCAGAGGAGATGAGACACAGCATTTGGCAGAAAACAAGAGCAGTAAAAATCCCCATAAAGTGACTCCATTTTGGAAATTATAACTTTTATGGAATTAATCTATAGGAGTAGTGACTATTTTGACTCCAAAGACATTTTCTGGAAATTAGCAAGCAGTGCATGTTGAAGAGTGAAAATTGCACATTTTCCATTTTATTGCCCAACACATAGTGCCCAGATTGTGCTCCTGGAGACACTCACACCATAAATTAAGTCTTGATGAATATTTTTCCCAGCAATATGCGCTCCTGAAGGATGATGATGGAACTCAATGTTCGGATTAAAGGATGATTTTTATTTAATACCAGAACAAAGCCGGTTTCGACTTCTTAGTTTTCCTCAGGTATAATGTCATGCGCTTCCCATTTCTCACCATAAATTAAGTGGGTTCATCTCACGATAGTAATGCCAAATACATGGATGCTAGATATGGTTTGGGCACACTGCAAGGCTCAGAAGCAAAAGGGAGATTTGACTTAGAGAGAGAGCAGATGTTGCTGGATTTGTTTATGGAAGCCATGTTACATTTCAAGAGCCTTTCAGCCACTAATAATGTGGAAATCTCTGTTTTTCCATTGACAGATGACATATCTGAATAAGGAATTACCGTATTTTTCGGATTATAAGACACTCCGGAATATACCCCAAATTTTGAGGAAAAAATAGGAAAAAATCCTTTTTTTTAATAAAACGATGCTTCTTATAATTTGTGCGTCTTATTGGTTACCGGGGGTGGTGGCTTTGGTAAAGCAGGTTTCCAGGGTCGCTGATGGAGGAGGCATGAGTGGGGTGATACTGCATGCCACAGGCTGGGATGAGGGGAAATTCCGTGCTGTGGGGTGCTCCGGGGGGCTCCGTGATGTGGGGGCCTTTGTGCTGCGTGGGCTCTGCCGACATTTTTTGAGATTTCAGCTCTGAGATCTCCTCTCCCGAGATCCTGGTGCCGAGATCTCCATCTGCGCATGCTTTGCCCCCTGGCGGCCATTTTTCCGGAGTCCACTGCACAGGAAACCATGCAACTGTGGGGGGCTCTGGCCTTTCACAAAATGTCGGCCGAGCCCCCGCAGCACGGAGCACCGTCGGGCACCCGCAGCACTGTCGGGCACCCGCAGCACCACCAGGCACCCCCTCATCCCAGCCTGCAGCAACGTTACCGGTAAGGTATACACGCATTATATGTCGCACCGCCATTTTTTTCCCCCTAAATTTTTTGGGAAAAAAAGTGCGTCTTATAATCCCACAAAAAATACCATATTTTTTATTTTTGCCTACATAATGTATGGCTTTTTATTACATGTTTGGGTTTCTGTTACACTGTGAACTGTCATTGTCTATGGGAATAATTCAATAATTTTTCATAACTTGCCATTTTTACTAACTGTTTAACTATAAATGTTAAAAAGCATAAAATTCAAAGACTCTTTATTAAAAAAAATCATTATTTTATTCTTTGCAGATCACTGTACTAGGAGGTCAAGGCGACAGCGTACATCATCAATTTTTAAATCAGATGATCTTGAAATTTCACAGGATATTACTGAAGTGAATGCCATTACTCCAGATTTATCATCATCCCTTCACAGCAAAGATTTGTCATCTGATCCTTTGAAACAGGTCCCATCTTCTGATTCATTACCAACTACTAAGGAAAATCAAAGTGGCAAAATAAGCATTAAAAAGCTAAATGCTCCTAAAACAAGAAAGCCATTTTCACGTTCAGAACATGGAAATCGTTTTCCCCTTGAAAAGTCTTTTGTTAAACGTAAAAAAATTCATACCGTGGAGAATAGATTTTCTTGTTCCAAGTGTGAGAAATGTTTTAACCGGAAATCAGATCTTGTTAGACACCAGAGAAATCACACAGGGGAGAAATCATTTACATGTTCAGAATGTGGGAAGCATTTTACACATAAATCAAATTTTGTTAATCACCAGAGAACCCACACAGGGGAGAAGCCTTTTTCCTGTTCAGAATGTGGGAAATGTTTTAACGAGAAAAGGAATCTTACTCTACACCAAAGAACTCACACAGGGAAGAAGCCTTTTTCATGTTCAGAATGTGGGAAATGTTTTAACCAGAAATCAGATTTGGTTAACCACCACAGAACCCACACAGGGGAAAAGCCTTTTTTCTGCTCAGAATGTGGAAATATTTTACACAGAAATCAAATTATGTTATGCACCAGAGAATTCACACAGGGGTGAAGCCTTTTTCCTGTTCAGAATGTGGGAAATGTTTTAACCAGAAAGCGCATCTTGTTACACATCAGAAATCTCACACAGGGGTGAAGCCTTTTTCATGTTCAGAATGTGGGAATTGTTTTACCCAGAAATCAGATTTGAGTAAGCACCAGAGAACCCACACAGGGGAGAAGCCTTTTTCATGTTCAGAATGTGGGAAATGTTTTGCACGTAAATCACATTTTGTTGAGCACCAGAGAACTCACACAGGGGAGAAGCCTTTTCCCTGTTCAGAATGTGGGAAATGTTTTAACCAGAAATCGCATCTTAAAAGGCACCAGAGAATACACACTGCAGAGAAGCCTTTTTACTGTTCAGAATGTGAAAAATGTTTTACTAGGAAATTATCTCTTCTTCGTCACCAGAGCAGTCACACAGGGGAGAAGCCTTTTTCATGTTCAGAATGATTGAAATGTTTTAACCGAAAATTGTATTTTCTTAAAAGGGGGTTTTCCACTTCTTGGACAACCTCTTGTCATTCCTCTTATTGGCTCTCATTAAAATTAAAACACTCATACTAAGCTCCCATATCTGTGTCGGGTCTCGCATTCCCGGGCTCACATGAGGTTCTTGCATCAAATAAGCCCTGAGATCAGTCACTGCCGGCTTCAATGTCCCCGCCTTCTGATGTATTGAACATCAACAGAAAGCCCGGGCTGCTGTAGCTGCTCTCAGACTTCCTCTTATTGTTCGATTTGTCCAAAGAAGGGGACAGTGATGCCAGCTCAGGGCACGCATGATTTTTCAACCTTAGGCTGGAGTCACACACAACGTCAAAAAAATCGGTCTGTTTTTGACGGATGAGAATCGCACAAATGTTTCCTGAACATTGATCCGTCTGGCATCCTATTGGAATGCGAGGATGCGATTTTCTCTCATCTGAGCGTCTGTTTGACATCCGTTTGGCGAGATTTTGTCGGCGGCTAGCAAAACCGACATATAATGTATCCAAATGACAGTTTTTAAATCACAAAAGAAAGAATACATATACACACATAGATATATATATATATATATATTTATATATATATATATATATACACACATGTCATTGAGACACATATATCTATAATATAACGCTAGGAGCGTCACTGTCCGAAGCCTTTATAGACTGTTCAAGCGCGACATGCCTGCGCAGTCTGGCTCCAGACAGAAGACTGCTTCCAGCAGTGAGGATTGTGTATGGCGCCGGAGATCGCGGTACGCGTAGACACTGAATGCATATCGCGATCTCCGGCGCCATACTTACCTGACCGGGAGGAGCATTGCCGTGGCACTTCTCTTCTCGCCAGGGCAGGAGACCAGGAGTGCGCTTTGGAATTGCGCATAGCGCTATCCGACGCCATTTTGCTGAAGACACATTTACAGTGTGTCTTCAGCAATATGGCGCTGGACAGCGTGGTATGGGCATGCGCGTACTCCGGCGCCGCTCTTTTCCGGCCTGCGGCAGAACGGGACGGCACTGGAGCACGGGGAAGAAAGGTGAGTATAAATTTTTTTTGGGGGTATGTGTGCAGTTTAACCCCTTCCCGACCCGTGACGCCTACGTTGGTGTCATGAAAACCAGTGGCATCCCGACCCATGACGCCTACGTAGGCGTCATGCTATAAATCATGTTTCTGCGGGTCGTGTTATGTTTAGGTAGCTGAGGAGAAAAAGCAAAAACGGCATTACCCCAGAGAGGCTGGAAACCTATTGGATTGCAGTAACCTGAACTAACCACGCAACTAGAGGTAGCCGTGGAGCGTTCCTACGTTGATCCTAGAGAGATAACTACACCTAAAGGCAGAAAGATGAAAGCTATCTGCCCCGGAGCAGATCCCCAAAGAAAATAGGAAGCCCCCAAACATGTAATGGTGGTTAGACAAGAAGAAGCACGGACACAGACAGAAAATAGAATGAGCAAACGCTGGGGCCCAATCTGTCTAGACAGAAAAGTACAGGAAAGAATTCTGACTGCAATCCAACAAAAAACCCTAATGATGAGGGGGGACCATGCATACCAGAATTGGGGGTGAGGGGACCATGCATACCAGGATTCGGGAGTGAGGGGACCATGCATACCAGGATTGAGGGGTGAGGGAACCATGAATACCAGGATATGGATGAGCAGGTACCATGCATACCAGGATAGGGGTGATGGGGTACCATGCATACCAGGATTGGGGGGGTGAGGGGACAATGCATACCAGGATGAGGAATGGGGTGCCATGCATACCAGATTTGGGTGGGGGTGAGGGGACCGTACATACCAGGATAGGGATGAGGGGTACCATGCATACCAGGATAGGGATGAAGGGTGTCATGCATACCAGAAAAGGAGAGGGGGCAGCACATACCAGGATGGGAGACCATATACCTATAAAAATGCTTGCCACCCGGGCGTAGAACGGGTTCATAGCTTATATATAAATATATATTTATAGTTCATACACTTCTACATAGCAGAATAGCCGCTAATTAAATTGCCAGCTTCTGTAAAATCATTACAGAACCCGACATGAAATGACACATGGTTTATGTACAGTAAACCATGTCATTTCATGTAGTTTGACCAGAGGCGACTTGAGCCTCTGTCTCAGGCGGCGGCAGCTAGGGGGGCGGCCTTCCATATGCAGCACAAGCGACGTGATTGAAATCACGCCGCCTGCGCACCGTGATGACGTCACGCCGCCTGTGCCAGGAGAAGACGGAGTCGAGCGCGCTTCTTCAGAGTTGCGGGGGAGATAGGTGAGTACTGGCTTTTTTTTTTTAACGCCGGGCCCGGCCTATGGGGGATTCTGCTGCTTATGGGGACTATGCTGGCTATGGGCAGGGCCGGCGTCAGCACCCGGCACACCCGGGCAAGTGCCGGGGCCCTGAGCAGGCGGAGGAGAGCGGTGTCAGCGCCGCCACTGGGCCCCCCCCCCGCTTGCTCAGGGCCCCGGCAGCAGATGGCACAATACTTACCTCTCCCGTGCCTCCGCTGCCGCAGCTCCGGGCTCCAGGGGGCGCCGGCGCTTCCTCTCACAGCAGGCCGCTGAATGACGTCATCATTCAGCGGCCGGCTGTGACAGAGAGCGCGGACGCTGGACGGGTAAGACGTGTGTGTGTGTCTCTCTGTGTGTGTGTGTCTGTGTGTATGTAGTGCGGTGCTTTGTGTGTGTGTGTGTGTATGTGTGTGTGTATGTATGTGAGAGAGTGCTTGTGTGCTGAATGTGTGTGATGATGGGCAGGCATTGCTGATAATGGGGAGGCATTGATGATGATGATGGGGAGAAGATGATGATAATGGGCAGGCATTGATGATAATGGGCAGGCATTGATGATGGGGAGAAGATGATGATTGGCAGGCATTGATGATAATGGGGAGGCCATGATGATAATGGGCAGGCATTGATGATGGGGAGGAGATGATGATGGGGAGGAGATGATGATGATGATGGGCAGGCATTGATGATAATGGGAGGCCATGATGATGATGGGGAGACAATGATGATGATAAGGAGGCAATGATGATGATGAGGAGGAAATCATGATGATAATGGGGAGTCTTTCCACAGCGCCCTTTCCTGAGCCGTAAAAGTGCAGAACGCAGTACAGCGCAGAGGAGAGCTCCATATTTTGTATGGAGCATTATATGGGGACTAGTATCCTGTATGGAGCATTATATGGGGACCAGTATCCTGTATGGAGCATTATATTGGGTCCAGTATTCTGTATGGAGCATTATTTTGGGTCCAGTATTCTGTATGGAGCATTATATGAGGGGTGACATCCTGCATGGGGTATTATATGGGTGATGAGGGGAGACTGTGGTGCCCATAATATTGTATGGAGGACTGTACTGTCCAGTCTGTTCTGTGCGCTGTGAGGATTTGGCGGTTTTTGAGCTATTGTACAATTTACAATAGGCATCAGTCATGTAATGGAAGAAGTGAAGTGTTTGGCATTGTACTATACCCATATTTCTCTGCAGTATCTGTGTATTATGAATCGTGGTCTGTGTTAAAGGGGCCCACTGAGGCTCTTTCGCCCGGGGCCCATAAAAACCTGGAGCCGGCCCTGGCTATGGGGTATTATGCTGGCTATTGGGGGATTATGCTGGCTATTGGGGGATTATGCTAGCTATGGGGGGATTATGCTGGTTATTGGGGGATTATGCTGGCTATTGGGGGATTATGCTGGCTATGTGGGATTATGCTGGCTATTGGGGGATTATGCTGACTATTGGGGG